>WODD01000245.1:2565-94021 GCA_019775935.1 Neoascochyta sp. HWLR27
CTTAGGAAAGTAACAAGCCCCATTGAATTACATTCTTTACGTACGGCACGGCACCATCTCATGATCCCCCCTGCATAAGGCC
Source organism: Neoascochyta sp. HWLR27 (assembly GCA_019775935.1). Lineage (NCBI taxonomy): Eukaryota > Fungi > Ascomycota > Dothideomycetes > Pleosporales > Didymellaceae > Neoascochyta > Neoascochyta sp. HWLR27. Next base: position 2,648 of record WODD01000245.1, read on the forward strand.
AGCTAATTTGTAGGGTAAAGAGATGCAGGCAGGGGTTTTAATATCTTGTACCTGGCTAAACTGACTTCACACATCCTTTGAACTGCAGTCTTTCTGTCATTTGCTCATTAATGTCAGCTTAAATGTGTACATATATCTTTCACGCCAAGCCCTAGAACCGTCGCCTGCATCACGCGATGCTGCTTCTTGGCAAAACGTTACCGAAATTTTTCGAGGATCTTAATACTCTATCAAGTTGCTTCCTCACAGCCGAGGCATCTTCACGATTGAACCCTGCGAATTAGGATTCATTCAATAAAGCGACCCCACCACTCATGCGGCCACGGGACACAGCTCATTAGATGTAGAGATGTTGATATTACGCCAAGACATCTTTTTATGGCTTCGTTACATCTCTGCACTGAAAAACTGGAAAACAACATCAGATACTCCTGACTAGGGATATCATATCAGCCGTGAAGTTTTTGGCAGACCCTGTACGCCTTGGCAGTGCAGTTGCCATGGCTAGCACACGGGCACATGCGGCTATGGGATCCCGTCGTGAAGGAAAGGCAGCCAGTGACCAAGGTTAATAAATGGCGTCTGTTGCGCTCTATAAAGATCAAGCGTAGTCCACCAGTAGCAGCAAGCGAAAATCGGTCGCTGATTAGCTATCTGGTGTCTTTCTGATTGATACATTCAGGTATGGCTTTACCCTCTCCTAACCTCTTTACGGTTTGTATTTGCTAACGTCCCGTTCAGCGTTTTTTTCAATAGCATCATGGTAATACTACCACGGCTTGCGGTGGCGCTCGCCGCGGTGGTGACCGTCCTGCCAGGCTTGGTCCAGACTCAGGACTTTCGCCTGCGACATCTTCCCCGGCAAGGATCACTGCGGTGACTCGTCGTTTGGAAACCAAAGCAGCGACGCGTCGCCCCTCGTCGACGACTGCAAGCAGATGATCCGGAACATCGAGGAGGACGCCTCGACCGATTATGAGCACCGCATCACGGGCCACCGTGAGATCCTCAATCACGCATCGTGCGCATTCGGCATCGAGCGCACTGGCGGTACCGGCGGCGCGGTGCAGTTCAAGGTGGGAAGCCAAGACGTTATCAATGCCATCAATGAGTCCATCAAGCGTTTTGCCAGTAACGGTCGGGTCGGTGCAAAGGGCGTTTTCCGATGCTCTGGAACGACGGTCAACACGCATGTGAATGTCGAGTGGGGCATCTATTAACGTATGTGTAATAGAAGGAATAGAAGCTAGGGTTAGAGCGGCAGGCTGCAGACATTCGCACAGGCAATTGCAAGGCTGAGCTGCGCTCAAGGGCCTTTCGATTGCATATATAAGGACCTATCGCATACAACCAATTCGAGATGATTGACTGTGAGCATCTATGTATGGCATGTCCAATTACCAAAAGTCAAGGACCCAGACGTCGAGCTGATCTGAAACAGCATTCAAGGTTCCTCTCCTTACAGTACTTACAGTAGGATTTGGGGTCCGGACGCCTGCACCGCGTGCGTCTATGAGCCTTATGGCATCGATCGCAGCTCAGGAGGGCATAGTGCCAATCCTGTTGAGAAACTTGTGTGCATCTTACTTTTACTTTTTCGCATTGCTTGAATTTCGAATGATCTTTCTCCTTTTTGCATGTATAACTCCGATTGAAGCAGAACAGGTACCTCTCAGTTTTGGACTTCAGCTCACTGTCCTGCGCAGAGATTCTGGTAGCCACATTGCGGTCCCGTACAGAGGGGAGCGGCTGCGGCGTGTTGTTGCTGGTGTTGGATGCCGAAGGGTAGAATGGTATAGAGGGCGTTGACCAAGACTTGCCATATACGAAACGCCTCCAGTCATCCATAGAGGAGCTGTATGGATCCGGGGTGGTCCACTTCATCGCCTTGCAGAGGCTCTTTTCGTTCGTTTCATCCTGCAGGGTCTGCACGTTGATAAAGTTCGCAATGTTTACGCCCCAATGAAGCGCGATTCTGAGGCTGCCGATGTGCCATTTGAGGGTGTAAATGGAGGTGTTTTCAAGGAGGTGCTCAATACTGCTTCGTCAGCGTCAACCTTGAGGACAGGTGAATGGATGCAAATTTGCAATTTGATCTGTGAGAACGCAGAAATCGAAACTCCGGGCTGTACAAACCAAAAATCAAATTTGGTGACTATGTGCAATGAGTACTCGTCGAAGGGCCACTTTGATAATTGGAATATAAATCAAGGTTGTCATTGTTCATTCATCAAAGCGAACAGCAACGCAGCAAGGGCTCGTGGTTTAGTGGTATAATACTCCCTTAGCATGGGAGTGGTCCGGGGTTCGATTCCCCGCGAGTCCATGTCTTTTTGCCGTGCTCTAGGCCTTCGCAGTGCTAGTATCGTGGGTGGAGATTGGATTATTTGGTGGTGGGTGGGCCGTGCGTTCGTCCCATGTCAGATCGGCGCGAACACGTGGTCTGAGAACGTGGCGGCCGGAACTTTGCGCGAGGGAGGTAAGGCTGGTGACGTTTTTTTGTCTGTCTCGGGGACTGGTCTGGTAAACGGTGCGTAAGTCTTGTGCGTATTGTGAGGTCGCCTCTTAAGTTGCAGAAAGAGTGGGCGGTAAGCGACCAGCTCTATTGATGGTGCTAAAGATGTGTGGAGGTACTCGGTCCACAGCCAGCTACAGCGCCCTGTTAATTGATCAAGGTGCGGAGGTACTTGGTGTATTACTTAGTATTATAATTCCACTGGATCAAAGAGGCCTGGAGGTATCGGAGGCGATACTATTATTGTGCAGTTTCTCTGCAACACACGAGGCCGCTGTGTAATGCTGGATTTGTGGCCGTTCAGGTATAATACTACAGTGGACGATGTGAGTTTGACGGATTTCTTCTGCATCGTCCTGCGAGCGATAGAGTTTTGACTCTTTGGCTCGCCCCTGGTTTCTGGTCATCAGACAGCAGCACTGTCAGTTGCCCTGTTGCGAATTGGCTTTCCGATGTACGAATTTATTCATTGTCGGATCCGAATCACGACCGCGACATCGAAAGAAAATATTCCACGGCCATTTCGATTGCATTGTATCCCAAAAACCCAGTGTTCTGCAATTGCAAAATGTCATCTGCCGCATAATTCGCAGCACTGCCGCCGATTCAACCTGTCGAATGCCGTGCCCGGGCCGTCATAATGAGAACAGGTTGTGTAGAACAAGGGATCCACCGGATCCACGTAGGTGTCTGACCAAGTTGAGATGCCGATTCAAGGAAACTTCCGATCTTCAGCAGGATGTTGTTCTCGGTGTGAGCCGATGGCAGTTTTCGAGTTAAGATCGTTATCGTTTTGATTGGGCTTGGACAAAGATGGGCGGGCTTGTGACGTTTCGCGCGGATGGTGCGGCTCGTGCCCGGTGATGCTGCAGCTCTCTGCTCTAATCAGCGCGACTAGAAATGGATCTCTCGGTGCCCCGATGATTCGGCCGCGCTTGCTGCGATGCTCGAAAATGTGCAAAGCCTATCTCAACCAGCGGCAAACGTAAAGCATCGTGTCGAGCGATCTGACCGTCCAAAGTTTTGCCACGTGCGATTGCGTCGATACGGAGTGTCGATGACTGCTTAGAGGAACACGGCTTCGAGACGGCGAAAACAATGCGACGACTGGCTGAAGATAGTCAGTTTACTGCGATTCGTCGCAGGAGGGACCGCGGGCAGTCTGTCGCCACAAGCGGAGAAAGGTGCCGGACTGAAGGCAACTGGCAACTCAAATAAGCCATCGTAGCCGTCACGAGGATCGCTTTACAGCGGGAGAGCAAACGCGGCTCGGAGATGATCGGCTACAGCGATAGTATCAGCGAGCCATCTCCAGGGATGCGCCGAGCGCCCCGAGCGCCGAGCGCTCCGAATCTCGGTGTTGATGCTGCGACTTATCTGCGAAGTGCGAACACGTCCGCAGCTCTGGCGAGGTTGCGCCGCGATATCTACGTGTACCCCGCGGACGGCTCTTGTCGCAACTAGGCGTCTAGATTCCCGGGCCAACCCCACCTTTTGCTGGAGTCGTGGTATTGGTTTCCGGTGCCACGTTGGCGTTGCGCTGGGCGCTGTCGCTGTTTATTGCGTTTGTTGTTGCGTAGGACTTGTTTCCAATCTTGGGTGAAGCATACTCCTCAGTCAAGAAGACGGGCTGAGCTGGGCCTGTTTAACATGACAGCTATGACCAGCCGTGGACACGCTCAGGTCCCCTTTATTCCCCGCTGCCGCTTTCAGAGTCTAGGAGCTGTCGGAATGCGGCCAGAACGGGAGACTTCAGACGGACACATAGTGCCTGGATAACGGAAGCTCCAATTGGCCGTGCAGCACCATGGCTGCGCTATTGATGCGCCGGCGGGCAGCTGGCGCAGAGCCCCTGGCGCGTTGCCGGACGTGGTGGCGCGATTCGTTGCGACCCCGCACTGCGCGCGGTGCGAGATACTTCCAAACACGATAGTGTTACCCTGATGGTCGGAGCGAGCCATCTGCGCGGATGACGGCGTCGCGAGTGGGGAAGCTGCTGGCCACGATGCACTCAGAGAGGGTCCGACATGTCAGCTTCTCTTGTGGAGCACTGCAAATGGTAAAGGTCGGGCGCGGTGGGACCAGGCCTGGTACGGTATATAAATCCCTCGCAGTCGCAACCTCAGCCAGGCCTCATCCAGCCTCTTCAGTGTAAGAATTCCATCATACACTTGCCGGCAAAGCTCGACGTCACTTTGATACCCAAAAGGTATAACCGCCCTGCCCTGGCTCCCCCTCCCCCTCCCCGCTTGGACCCCGAGCGAGTGCTGACAGATTGTATCCGATAGTCCTGTATTTCCTTGGACTTGACTATATAGCTCACACCAGAGCCGCAACTTTCTTCACTCCAACACATTCACAATGGTATTTCTCCGCTCAGCTTCCCGTCTTGCGCGCCCCGCGTCCTCGCTCCTCACCGCACGCGCCGGTCCCCGATTGACGTCGGGCGCCTCGTTGCTGCGCCAGCCAAATGCCTTCAGAACGCTGACAGCATCTGCCAAACAACAGGGCAAGGTTCTTCTTGTACTCTACGATGTAAGTGCTTCCGTCTGATGGTTCCATCCGAGGCGCATAGCTGACAACCACGCCAGGGCGGTGTCCACGCCGAGCAGGAGCCCCAGCTTCTGGGAACGACTGAGAACGAGCTCGGTCTGAGGAAGTGGATTGAGGACCAGGGCCATGAGCTCATCACAACCTCGGACAAGGAGGGCGAGAACTCCGTCTTCGACCAGCACCTTGTTGACGCTGAGGTCATCATCACCACACCGTACGTCGAGCTACCCCGCTGCCCCGCTGCCCGGCCCCACTTTTGGGAATGCTTGTTTTATGCACCGGCTAACCGATCACGACAGCTTCCACCCCGGCTACCTGACAGCAGAGCGTCTGGCCAAGGCGAAGAACCTCAAGCTCGCCGTCACTGCTGGTATCGGTTCCGACCACGTCGACCTCGATGCGGCCAACAAGACCAACGGCGGTGTCACCGTCGCCGAGGTCACGGGCTCCAACGTCGTCTCTGTCGCCGAGCACGTGGTCATGACCATCCTGACCCTCGTCCGCAACTTTGTCCCTGCCCACGAGCAGATTGTCAAGGGCGAGTGGAACGTCGCCGAGGTCGCCAAGAACGAGTACGACCTCGAGAACAAGGTCGTCGGTACCGTCGCTGTCGGCCGCATCGGCGAGCGCGTGCTCCGCCGCCTGCGCGCCTTTGACTGCAAGGAGCTGCTGTACTTTGACTACCAGCCCCTGTCGCCCGAGGTTGAGAAGGAGATTGGCTGCCGCCGCGTCGAGAACCTCGAGGAGATGCTCGCACAGTGCGATGTTGTCACCATCAACTGCCCGCTGCACGAGAAGACCCGCGGTCTCTTTAACAAGGAGCTCATCTCCAAGATGAAGAAGGGTGAGTTTGGTTGATATGCACACCAACGACGAGTCTAACTGACATGCCCAGGCTCATGGCTCATCAACACTGCCCGTGGCGCTATTGTCGTCAAGGAGGATGTCGCCGACGCGCTCAAGAACGGCCACCTTCGCGGATACGGAGGTGATGTGTGGTTCCCCCAGCCCGCGCCCAAGGACCACCCTCTGCGCTACGCCACCAACCCCTGGGGCGGCGGCAATGCCATGGTTCCCCACATGTCGGGAACTTCGATCGACGCACAGAAGGTATGTCTGAACTTGCCATGATGGTCGATGTCCAACGCTAATCCGACCTGCAGCGCTACGCCGCCGGCACCAAGGCCATCCTGGACTCGTACTGGTCGGGCCGCCACGACTACAAGCCCGAGGACCTCATTGTCCACAAGGGCGACTATGCGACCAAGGCGTACGGCCAGCGCAACAAGAAATGAACGAAATGATTTGAGCGATTTTGCACGAGTTTCCTTAGTCGGTTCCCGGGAGAGAGGTGGGCTCCTCCTGGGCTGTGTATAAACCAATATATCCCATTGTATTTGCATGTCTGGCCTTGACAACGCGTGAATGAGTGAGTGATGAGTGATGGGTGATGGGTGATGGGTGATGGGTGATGGGTGATGGGTGATGGGTGATGGATGATGAGTGGTGAGCGACGAGCGACGAGTGACGAGTAATGTGTGGGGAGTGGTATGGAATGGGCGGTACGATCAACGCAACGATATCAAACGGGTATCAAAACTAGTGCAATCCAAAGACGGAATCAATCCCATCACGCCCGTCCGCTCCGGCCCAGGTCCTCTTCATCGTCGCTGTCATCCTTAAAACCTTGTTCGAGCTCTCTACCCAGCCTGCGCTCGTCTGTGGCCATGCTGCGCCTCTGCTCGAGGGCCTCTCTCCTCTGCTGGTCGACAGGCTCAAAGCCGACCATGCCCTCGCCCTCGTCGTCGTCGAAGTCGTCGTCGACACTCATATCGACGACACCACGGCGGTGCAGGCCCCATGTGGAGGGCATGAAGAGGGCGTAGAGGGCGTCGGACAGCTTTGTGCGCCAGTTCTCGGCGCCCAGGGAGAGGTCGGCGCCGGCGACAGACAGCGGCAGGTATTGTGAGTAGCGGCTCCGGTGGCGGCGCACAAAGGGGAGAATCAGCAGGGCGAGGAGGACGTAGAGGAGGGCGGCGGCAAAGAGCGGAACGAGGATGGTCTGCAGCGGCTGTTAGTACAGTCGGCATGGGAGGGCAAGTAGGGACTGACTCGGAGGAAGTGGGTGAGAGCCATGGTGGTGGGCGCATGTGTATGCAGGAAGGAGGATGAGGGGGCGCCGCTGAGACGGAGGTGTTTTGGACGTGGGACGTGAGACGCAGCGAGGGCGGTGACGACAGCGGTGACGTGACACAGTGACAGGTGTCGTTGGGGGGGACGGTAGTGAGAAGTAATGGTGGACGAGCAGATAGAGTTGTCAGCACTGTGAATGAATGGATGAATGATCCGACCCCAACGAGCGGCTGTGCCATGTATGTATGCCAGGCAGGGCCAGGCTGCGCCACAGGCTCAGGCTCAGGCTGAGGCTGGGCCTCGTTGGTTGGTTCCTCGGACTTGTCTCAGGGGAACACGGGCAGGGAAATCAGGCTCGTGCGCCCCGACTAGCCCCGACACCCTTGCCATAGCCAACCTACACCTGATGGGCGAAGACACGCAGACTGCAGACGCTGATTATTATACGACGCTGCCCAAACTAGCCAGCGCCCGTCTGTCTGCTCCTAACACCCCTCTGCAGCGCCGCCCGGCCTGCTCCTGCCCTCCTGTCTCCTGAGGCTCCGCGTCGACATCGGGCTGCCAACTGCCCCGGCCATGCGCTTGGCCTCCTGCTCCCGCTCCGCGCCATTCTCCACGCTCTCGCCGCCCTCGCCTTCGCCCTCGCCCGCGCCCTCGCCCGCGCGCACACCCCCAACCCCCGGCCAGCACTGGCAGCCGCACCCGCGCCATGGACACAAAGGGTCGTCAGTCTTCGGCGGGCAAGTTCTTTGGCCGCCGCCTGCACAAGGACAAGGACCGCCCCCCGCTCCCCGCTGAGAGCCCCCCCGGCAGCGCCCATGGCTCGACCTCGTCGCGGCACTCGCACCGCCACTCGAGCTCCCAGGCCTCCGTCGACCGCCCTGTATCCATGAACGCAGAGGGCATCTTCGCCAAAGCCGGCCCCATCTCCAGCATCGACTACCTGCCCGGCCACTCCGACGGCCCTGAGCCCCACCACCTTAACAAGGGCGGCGGTGACTTCCACCAGTACCCCGTCTTCACCCCGCCCATGCCCCCGCCCCCGGGCACCCGCGTCGCCGACAACTCCCCCTCCTCGAGCGCAAGCAATGGCCCCAGCCGCCAGTCGCACGCCCATCCCTCGTCCATCACCATCGCCAGCAGCCAGCCCGGCGACCGCGGCGTTGCCCCACAACAGTGGGGCGCCCGCACCGACTCTACCTACACATATAGCACCCGCGCGTCCTCGGACCAGGCCAGCGTCTACTCGGCCGACACGCGTGCCCGTTCTTCTAGCACGCTCGCCCCCCACTACCCCTCGTCTACCACCTTCTCTTCGCTTGGCCTCGACCCGCAGAGTCTGCTGCCCATGGCCGCCCCCAACCCCCGCGATTCGCGCGGCCACACGCTGCTGCACGCTGGGCAGGCCTCTACCGCTGCCTTTGGTCAAAACACACTCAGCATACAGCGCCCTCCCGATGCCGTCGTTGAGAAGGAGTTCATGGCCCTCATGGTCAAGCGCGGCTGGAAGAGCCTGCCCGAGCAGGCCCGCCGCCAGATGGAGGCCTACAAGATCGACAAGAAGTGGACCCTCGTCTACCAGGACAAGTTGGCCGAATACAAGCACGAGGAGAAGAAGCGCAGCACACAGCGCATCACCTACAGTGGTGGTGGCGGCGGCGGTGGAGGTATCCAAAACCCAGACATCATTGCCCGCGCCGAGGAGGAAGGCTCGCCCGAGTGGTATGTGAAGAAGGTCATGGACAACTCCATTACCATCAAGCAGATGTCGAGTCTCGAAATCAGCCTGCGCACCCAGCCTATTGCTTGGGTTCGTGGCTTCATCGAAGCCCAGGGTCAAATCGCCCTCACCAATGTCCTGGCCAAGATCAACCGCCGAAAGGGCCAGGGGCCAGCGCCCCCGCCCAGTGTTCTCTCCCAGCGAGCCGAGAACGATGTAGAACGCGAGTATGAGATTATCAAGTGCTTGAAGGCGCTCATGAACAACAAATACGGTGCCGACAATGCTCTGAATCATCCTTCCATCATCCAGGCCCTCGCCGGCTCGCTGGTTGCCCAACGACTCAACACGAGGAAGCTGGTCTCGGATGTCTTGACGTTCCTCTGTCACTGGGGAGAAGGCAAAGGACACGAGAAAGTCTTGCAGGCACTCGACAACCTCAAGAACCAGTATGGCGAGAACAGCCGGTTTGACGCCTGGATGCGCATGGTCGAGGTGACCGTCGATGGCCGTGGCAAGATGGGCTCGATGGTGGGCGCCTCAGACGAGGTCCGCAGTGGAGGCATTGGAGTAGAGAACCTGTTGATGGAATACGCCATTGCAACGCTCTTCTTCATCAACATGATCGTAGACGCCCCCGAGCGCGATCTCCACCTCAGAATGCACATCCGCGCCCAATTCACCGGCTGCGGGCTGAAGCGCATCTTCAAGAAGATGGAGGGTTTCCAGTACGAGGTCATTGACAAGCAGATTGAGCGATACTTGTCGAATGAGGCCATTGACTACGAGGACTACCTCGAGCGCGAGAACAGCTCTGTGGTGGACAGCATGGAAGGTGAAACCAAAGACCTCAACGATCCCACCCAGATTGCCGACGCCATCGTGAGCAAGATCGGCGGGAGCCGCGCCAACGACTACTTCCTATCGGCCATGCAACACCTGTTGCTCATCCGGGATACCGATGGCGAAGACCGCCTCAGGATGTTCCAGCTGGTCGACTCCATGCTGAGTTACGTGGCTATGGACCGCCGACTGCCTGACATGGATCTGAAGCAGAGCCTGAACTTCACCGTGCAGTCGCTGCTCGACAAGCTGTATACCGATGGAGAGGCTAGACAAGTACGGGACGAGGCAATCGAGGCACGGCAAATTGCCGACTCAGCCATTGCCGAGCGCGACGAGATGAAGGCGCAGCTCGAGCTTGGTGCAGACGGACTCGTGTCGAAACTGCAGAAACAACTTGCCGAACAGGAGCGTATCATTGAGCTCCGTGGCAGACAAGTTGAGCAAATGAAGGCCGAACTCTCTGACGTGTCGAGAATTCGCGCTCAAGAGTTGCAGCGAAACGAACTGGAGACGCGTGAGCTGTACCTCATGCTAAGGGACGCCCAGGATGTTGCAGCTGCTGCCTCGAAGAAGTCGGGTAAAGACGGCCTGGGAGCTACCGACCCAGCACAGATGCAGGGCATCATGGATCGTGAGCGCTTGATGAACAGGTTGGAGATCCAGCTGCAGAGAGCCAAGACGCACGCACAACTCGAGGGCAAGTCGTTCCAGGCACAAGTACAGCCAAGCGAGAAGCTGCGCGAGCTGCGAGAGAAGATGGACGGCAGCATGGCCGAGATGTCAGAACAAAACTTCGACGGCAGCGCTTTCGGCTCGGTGCGACGTGCAAAGAGCGGCGTGCCTCGCAGGAAGCCGGTCCCTGGCGAGTTCACCGACGACGATGCCATGTCGGACCTCGCCGAGGACGACGAGGACATCGTCATCGAGAAGCCACGCCTTATCCAGATGCACAAGCCGAAGCTCAGCGCTTCGACAGCCAACGCTCTCATGGGAGAGATCACCTCCAACGTCAAGCGATACGGCGACGACGACGACGAGGGCGACGGTGTTACCACTGGACCTTCGCACCCAAGCCTTGATTCCAACGCGCCCAGCACTCCCGCAGATGCCGATGCCGCCAAACCTGCTATTCCTCCTCCTCCGCCGCCACCTCCGGGCGCTCTCGGATTCCCTAACATACCCCCTCCTCCGCCGATGCCCGGTACTAATGCTAATATTCCCCCACCGCCCCCGCCACCCCCGGGTATGCTTGGTTTTGGCGCTGCTCCGCCAGGCATTCCGCCTCCACCACCAATGCCCGGAGCGCCAGGGATCCCGCCGCCTCCACCGATGCCGGGTATGGGCGCCCCTGGTATGCCACCGCCTCCACCACCGCCTATGCCTGGCATGAAGCGACCCGGCTTCATGCCCAAGGGCTCGTTCAACATGGCATCGTCTGTCTCATTGTCTGGACCTCGACCTAAGAAGAAGATGAAGGCTCTGCATTGGGACAAGGTGGACTCGCCGCAGACCACGGTGTGGGCTAGCCACGGCTTGACCGCCGAGGAGAAGGAGGAGAAGTATCAGGAGCTGTCCAAGAAGGGTGTGCTCGATGAAGTCGAGAAGCTCTTCTTGGCTAAGGAGATCAAGGCGCTCGGAAAGAAGGGAGCCAAGAAGGACGAGAAGAAGCAAGTCATCTCACGCGACCTCATGCACAACTTCCAGATTAGTATGGCCAAGTTCTCGTCGTACTCGGTCGAGGATGTCGTGCAGATGATTATCCACTGCGACACAAAGATCCTCGACGACAACGTCGTCATGGAGTTCCTACAGAAGAACGATTTCTGCGATATCCCCGACAACACCGCCAAGCTCATGGCGCCTTACTCGAAGGACTGGACGGGGCCAAACCCCAGCGAGAGCAAGCGCGAGCAGGACCCTAACGAGCTTACACGAGAGGACCAGATCTACCTCTTCACCGCTTATGAGCTGCACTTCTACTGGAAGAGCAGGATGAGGGCGCTGGCGCTCACGCGTACGTTCGAGCACGAGTATGATGAAATCTCCACCAAGCTGCTTGAGATTTCGCGCGTAGCAGACAGCCTGAGGAGCTCGTCGAGCCTGATCAGTGTCTTGGGTCTTATTCTGGACATTGGTAACTTCATGAACGACGCCAACAAGCAGGCCAACGGTTTCAAGCTGTCGACGCTGGGACGTCTGGGCATGTTGAAGGACGACAAGAACGAGTCGACGTTCGCTGACGTTGTTGAGCGTATTGTGCGCAACCAATATCCCGGCTGGGAAGGCTTCACGGATGAGATCAACGGCGTCGTCACCGCGCAGAAGATCAACGTCGAGCAGCTGCAGACGGATGCAAAGAAGTACATTGACAACATCAAGAACGTGCAGATGTCGCTCGACGCGGGTAACCTGTCGGATCCCAGCAAGTTCCACCCCGAGGACAAGGTGTCGATTATTGTGCAACGCAACATGAAGGAGGCGCGCAGGAAGGCCGAGCAGCTGCAGGTCTTCCTCGAGGACATGCAGAAGAACTACGACGACATCATGGCCTTCTATGGCGAAGACCCGACCGACGACTCATCTCGCCGCGACTTCTTCGCCAAGCTGGCCAACTTTGTCCTCGAGTGGAAGGTGAGTAATAGACTTGATTGTTTCTTACTCGGAACTGACACCATGGCAGAAATCCAAAGACAAGAACACGGCTCTCGAAGAGCAGCATCGCCGCAACGAAATCTCTATGCGTCGCAAACAGCAACAGGCAGGCCCGCTCTCGCCTTCTGCCCTATCAGATTCGGACGGGCCCAAGTCGCCCGCCAGCACTGGCGCCATGGACGACTTGCTGCAGAAGCTGCGTGCCGCAAAACCCGAAGCGCGCGACCAACGCGATCGCCGCAGGCGTGCCCGCCTCAAGGACCGCCACCAGGTGCGCGTCGCGTCCGGGCAGAAGATTCCCGAGATCGGCGTCAACGTGGAAGGCGAGGAAGGCGAGGGGGCTGCAGGCGAAGGCGAGGAGAAGGGTGCAGGCGCGACAGGTATGCTCTCGCCTATGAGCGAGACAGGCCAGAGCGAGACGAGTATGGCTAGTTCGATTCTAAGTCCCACAGGCACAGCGGCGTCTCAGCCCTCGGCGGGCGCAGGCACCGACGTGGCGGATCGTGCGGCGGCGATGCTCGAGGGTCTGCAGAGCGCGAACCCGACGCTGAACAAGGACGGCTCGCTTAGTGTGCGGCGCCGACGCGAATCAGCAGACAACGAGCGCGAACGGAGACGCAGGCGCAGACAGCAGTCGAGCAAGGCGAGCGACGACGGCGGCGGCCTGATGAGCCCCAGCATTCCCGAAGAGAGGGACGACGTCAGTGACGCAGGCAGCGAGCGCCCCATGACAAGAGACGGGCGGGAAGACGGAGACGTTGTGATGGAAGGTGCTGATGGTGGCGTGGATGCAGAGGCAGCCACGACGCCAGTCACGGTGGTGCACCCGCCGAGTCCAGAAAGGAACAGGGGAAAAGAGCTCCCTGCGCCGCCGGCGGACGAGGAGTAATTGTGTAATCTGACTAGAGAAGGGGTCTAGAAGGGAGGGAGTGACAGACATGGGGAGGTGTAATGCAGCATAGCAGCATACTGGACTGGTAATGCTTGTTGAATGGATGAATGGAGAGCGATGGGAGGACAGTTGGGAGTTGAGTGCAAGGTTGGCCGAATCGTAAATACCCGTTCCGTTGTATAATATCCTGTCTTTTCTACTTGTTTGTCTGACTGCCACGGTGAAATGAACGAGGCAAATTAATTCATTATAGTTAACTAATAACTACACAAGTCAATGTATCTTCCTAGGTTCACTGACGGCCTCAACTTTTTCGGTATACCCTGCTACCGCGTTAGCAAAGTGCTGGAATAAAGGTGGGGCCTGCAAGGGTAGACGTGATGAGATCCAGGTGGGTTTTCTCCTTTCGACGGAAAGTAGCCTGGAGAGCAATTTGTACAAGAGCATACATCATAAACACAATACCTCGATTATACTTTTCCTAACGCGACAAAATATCTTGTGCGTTCTTCCAAGTCGGGTCCACGGATCCGAAAACGTCAAAGTCACATGGCCCTATGGCGCAATGGTAGCGCGTCAGATTCCAGTTGCTCACGCTGGAGTTTCCTGAAGGTTAGCTGTTCGAGTCAGCTTAGGGTCAGAGATACGCTCTTTGTTTTTTTGCTCTTGGGCGTGTGTGCCGGATCTCTTTTTTGTGGGGGGATCTCGGGTGCTGGGGCTGGGTGCTGGGGTTGCAGGTGGTGGTGTTGTGGTTGGGCGGGCACTGCTTGTGCGCTGGCGCTGGGGTTAGCGAGTTTTTGGTAGGTTGGTTTACGCTTGGTTACCTACTACCTATATATCTGCTTAAGCTTCGAGGCGCTCTTTGTAATAAAGCATGTACCTGACCAAGGTTTGTCGTTCCAAAGCAGTTCTCCTCGACTGCTGATGGGTCGCGACGCTCAGCTCACTCGGACAGGTGCCGTGCGACGTCAACTAGCCTGGACTGACAAGACAGGCCGAACCGAATTATACTGGTATCCGAGCCACCCTGGGACGCAGTAATTACGGATCCGGGTACGCTTCCAGACACACACGGGATGTGATATTGGGACTGTACGCGAGGGGTTTGGTACTTAACGCAATTGGGTGTAGATTCTCAGCATGCCTGCCCCCCCTCCCCCCCAGAGCAAGGTGAGCTGCGGACGTGAGCAACCGCGCACTCAACTTGGACCCAAGTACACTTTGCCCACGCTAAACACACTGGGTATCTTCCAGGGAACATGGCTGGAAGGCGCAATGGCCTTGTCGATGGCGTCGAGATGTGAGGACGACAGTAGAGTAGCACGGCGGGAGGGCCACGGGAGGGCGGCGGAAAGTGCGGGAAGCCAATTGACCAATCCGCTTGGGCGGACCTGGCATGTCTGTCTGCTGGCACGAACCATGGTCGCCCAGCGAAGCCATCTACGAAGTAAGTCCCGCTCCCAGCAGGTCCTTGCTCGAATGCGTATGAAGAAAGCTGCTCGATTTGCGGTCCAGAAGCCGCCATCGAGCGTAGCATGGACCCCGGCTGTAGCGTCCAGCTTTAGGCTGGATCTTGCGAGGCGATGTCGCCAATCGCAACGTCCCTCCCGGATTTCTTTGTCGCCATCTAGACCCTGGACTGCGGGCTTGCGCGACCATAAGATTAGGCCGGCAGGGGAGTGCATGTGTAGTTTGATGAGTTGCGCGTCTACCTGACCACTGCTTTGGTTCTCTTGCGACGACACTCCTGCACAGCACCCCACGCTTTTCCCAGCATCCAGGATCTCCGCTCAAAGCGATCACGCGCTTCGAGGACCCGCGAGATAGGAAACATGAGGCTCTCGAGCAGCGCCGTTGCGTTACTCGCTGCATCAGTCGCGGCAGAGCCTGTTCCCCGTGCTGTCAAGCCGCCGACCGTCGACCTGGGTTACGCAGTGTATCAAGGGACTTTTGACGGCAACAGCAGCATCAACGCTTTCAAAGGGTACAGTCGGCCCCAAGCCTGATTATGGTCTTGTGATACTGACTCATCCATCAAGAATCCGATATGCTGCTCCCCCGCTTGGTAAGCTGAGGTTTGCTGCTCCTCAAGCCCCAGCAAAGAACAAAACGTCAGTCATCGTGGCCAACAAATATCCTCCAATCTGCCCTCAGACGGGTGGATCGATCGAGGTGCCTGCTGCATACGGCTTCACGTCAGCTCTTGGTGATGAGGACTGTCTTTTCCTCAACGTCTTCGCTCCAGCCAACGCAAAGAATCTCCCAGTCTTCTTTTGGATTCGTGAGTATCCCCCATTCAGGCTGGCTGTTCTCACCCACTAATAATGCCCAGATGGTGGAGGATACGGACTTTTCAGTTCATCTGGCCTAGACCCTACTGAATTCATGACCACAAATAATAACAGCTTCATCAGTGTCATCATTCAGTATCGCCTGGGCGCTTTCGGCTTTCTCTCATCTGAAGATGTCAAGAAGGGAGGTGCACTCAACGCCGGATTGCTAGACATGAACTTTGCCCTGCAATGGGTGCAAACACATGCGAGCAAGTTCGGCGGTGATCCAAAAAGAGTCACCCTTGCGGGAGAAAGCGCAGGCGGAGGAGCAGTTCTGTATCAAAGCATGGCCTATGGAGGTAAACAGAAGCAGGATCTGTTCCAGAACGTAAGTCACAACGCCTCCAATCAGAGTGACCTCTGCTAATTCAAGATTAGGTCATCGCCGCAAGCCCTTGGTTTCCGTACCAACACAAGTACAACGACCAGGAGCCTACTGCAGCCTACAATGACTTTGTTTCAGCAGCAGGATGCGCAAAGTCCACCAACAAGCTCCAATGCCTTCGTCAGGCCGAGACCCAAGTGGTTCAGAATGCCAGTGCAAAGGTCTCAGAGGCCAGCCCGTTCGGCACGTTTGCTTTTGTCCCTGTCACAGATGGATCATTCGTCCAACAGCTCCCCACAGTGCAGCTCGCATCCAAGGCACTGAAAGGAAAACGCATCCTTTCTAGCAACATGGCAAGCGAGGGCGTCCCCCTCAGCCCCCCAACTACCGTCACTCTGAACGACTTCAGATCCTACATCAACACCACCTTCCCACGCTTCTCCGACTCGGAGAAGGCCGCCATAGAAGCACAGTACTCATATGCAGGCGACACAGACCCCACGGATCCCTCCGCCCCCCTCTTCGCGACGAGCGGCACTTCCCTCCCGAGCGCCGTCAACCAGTCGACCTTCGGCACCGGCCAGCAACAGCGCGTCTTCGCCGTATTCGGCGAGTACGCCTTTGTATGCCCAAGCTACTGGGCCGCGTCGGCCTTCCCCGTGGCGTGGAAGTACCAGTTCAGCGCGCCGCCCTCGTACCACGGCTACGATCTGCAAGCGCTGTGGTCAGGGACGCCGACGCCCGGCGCCAGCTTCAAGCACGCGTTCCGCAGAATCTGGGGCAACTTCGTCACCACCAACACGCCTGTCATCTCGGTCGCCGATGCAAAGGGCGGCGTTGCGAACAGCACCGTGCCGCCACCCAACGGATCCGACATTACCTGGCCGCAGTGGCGTGACAGCCAGCCTGTGCTGCTGAATCTGAATGCCACGGGCGGCGTGCCGACGCTTGTCAAGCCGACGGACGACTTGTTCTACAACGTCTACAGCGACCCTGGCGTGCGCAACCAGATTCAGTTGGCGGATGCTAGGACGTGGGAGGGCGGGCGAGGGAAGAGGTGCGATTTCTGGAAGAGCGTTGCTGCTGATGTGCCGTATTAGCTACGGGGAGGATATAGCTAGGATAGTTAGATACAGTACCGACATCCGAATAGATGGTGTAAATGGGGTAGTTTTAATGTAATGATCCACGATGCAGCAGTTCCTCTCCACCCATCGACACCGACATGACCACACAGTGACACAGCACCCTACCAAACGCAAGTCTACCCACCGATCCCTCCTCTATTCTCATAGCACCCACGTACCCCAACCCCTCCCAATAGCCAACAGACCGAGAACCCGCGACGTCCACCCGAGAGTAAGCGGGACACAACCGCCTTGCACAATCAACCCCCCAGACACACTAAGCCACGCACATTGTCCCGTCAAACAACTCGACTCGGCGCGACACCCCAGGACCAATAGGGCCGCCAATAAGCCCTCGATTCCGCATACGGGGCGATCACGGCACGATTCGTGCAATCGGGTAAAAGGAGGTAGGGCCGAGAGGCGGTGTTTTTTTGCTGCTGGGAGCGGCTTATTTTGTGCTGGGCAGGGGGGTGTCAGCGGCGATGGGGACACTACAAGTCTGGAGTGGAGAGAGATGTGCAGGGTTGTAAAACAGACTTGTATTAGACAGTTATGTAGGTAGGTAGGTTGGTAGTGGTCTCGTTCGAACACAACATGGGATATCGTAAACTGAAACAATGGGCTCGCGACGTCGAGCTGGGGCTTTCGTGCCCTTGGAACGCGGATCAAGATGGACTGGGGGTATGTGGAATAATGCGCTAGAGTCGTAAAGTCGTTGGGGTGAGGGAGGTGGAAAGGGTTCAGGGACAGCGCTGGGAGGGTTACTTCCTGACGTTCCACACCGTCTTCCGCATGCCTGATTTTAGCGGCTCCGTGGAGGGCTCTGCCTCGGACAGGGCATTGCCGGTGTCCAGCCTCTCGATTGTCGTCCAGACGTTGGGGTCGGGTTTTCGCTCGTTTTCCGCGCTGGTTGGTTTCTGCCACGCTGCCTCGCCTTGTGCGGGGTCGTCTGCTGTCGTCATGTTCCAGCTGGCGTTCTGTGTGTCGTCCAGGCTGGTGAGACCGAGGGAGCGCGCAACACGGCTTCGGAGGGTCCCCGATCCGATGGTCGGTGTGTGGCTGCTGGAGCTCTGTTTCGAGGTCGGCAGTAGTGCTTTGCGCTTGCGCATCATGTGCCATATGAGTGGCAGGTTGCTGCAGAGTATCCCTCCGAGGGGCTCGTAGATGGAGTATATGCCAAGAGGAACGTAATACCAAGTAAAGTTTGGCGAGCTGTGACCGAGGACGACGGTGAGACGCATGGCTGAGATGACACAAGTCCTGGACAGACACCATGTTAGCGCGTTTCGTGTGTCAATGAGTCGAGGTAGAACATACGCAAGGCCAATGCAGAAGATGACTGTTAGCATCAGTTTCTTCTTGGTCTGTAGCTGCAGGTGCCAGATCATGGGAACTGGCATAAGGAAGATCCATATGTCTGTGATGAGGTTCGAGATGTTGGTGAAGTAGGTGAAGGTGACGAGGGTCAGGCACTCGCCCACGACGTTACGGTCCCAATAGGATTCGAGTGGGCGACAAACCAACCCAAGAGTGACGGTAATGCCGACTCCCCAGGCCACTATAAAAGCTGCGGTTGCGAGGACAAAGTACCGAAAGACGTGGTGGATGAAGACGCGCCAATAGAAAGCCAGGATAGCGAGCTTGACAGAGACAAGTGCAATGTCGTAGAAGTGACTGAAGATATAATCTCCTTTGCGAATCATCATCTGACTGTGCTCAGAAACGAAGATGACATGGCGGCCCATGCCGTTTGAAGGTCCTAGAAGTGTCAGCGGCGATGGGCGAGTTGGAGTCGTGTAGTAGACGGCATACCAAGGACTAGCCCAACGATACACTCGCCGTTGAGGCATATTGTCGCGAGGATGATGAAATAGTCGTCGAGGGCGATGCCGTTTCTGCCAAGGCGCTTTGAGTAGAGTCGTAGGACGGTGCTAAGAATCGAAGCGACAATGGGGACGCTGTACGCCCAGTGTATCTCGTTCACTCTCGAGTCGCTCTCATGCATTCCCGCCAGCTGCTCTGGCGTGAAGAGCGAAGAAGAGGCCATGTTGCATGTCGTGCTCAGGGCCGACGGTTGTTGGCACGCGTGGCAGTGTGTAGCGTTGCGAGCGACGGGCAGCGCAGAGCATTGTAGGTTGGACGTATCGGTCTGGATATCATGTATTCTTATTGCGGGCCAGGAGCCGGGGGAGGGGCCAGTGCCGGTTCCAGCGACATGGAATGGGGCCTAAGCTGTAGCATGGACTTTGGCGGGTGAGGCCCAATGATAGAAGCGCGGGGGGAGACGGGGTAAGCTTCGCCCAATGCCAAGTGGGGAATCCATGGGGCCGAGATCCCTTCTTGTCCTTGCTCGAGACAGCCACAACCTGAGCCAGCGTGCAACCACAGCCTCAACACCAACTAATTGGCCATCTGCAGCGCCTCACCCCAGTCCTGTTCAGCTGCAACCATGGACAGGGCTGGTGGCGGGCGCCCGGAGCATGGGCCCTGTGCCGCCAACGCCGCCTCCTCTGATCCCCGCAACCACCGCTCATGCTAAGGTGCTAGACTGAATTATACAACTAGGTAGACGGGTAGAGTAGCCGGCTACTCGCTGTACTCGATCAATAAAGCCCAAGTCCTCGACATCTCACTACATCCCCTTCGCGTCACCTTCACATGCGGGTCGCTTATCCTTGTCGACCATCAATGCCGGTCATGCGAGGGCAATCAATCGATTCCAACAACAACAAAACGCGCACCTCGCCAGTAGGTAGCTTACAGCCTGTGAGCATTTTTGCACGTCCATCTTCGAGCAGGGGAACATGCAGTCTGGCAAGAGTATCACCACAAGGCCCGATTCATCTCGCCGAAGATGCAGGCCGTAGGTGAAAAGCCGAGTAAATTTCCGGCCCGTGTACCACACCGTATGTGTCCAAAAGAGGCCACCCAGCTGAGATTTCGCCCAATCCCTTCCTTCCAGACCACTCGCATTGTCTCGTGACATGGTACTGCAACTTCTTGTCATGGTGCTGCCCTCGGCTGCGATTGCATGTTCTCGATACGATGCCACACGACACAATACGACGTGACGTCCCCTGCGTGTACGTGCCCTTTGCTTTAGCTGGGAAAGGCGATGCATTTGGCGTGCAAGTGGCAGACACGAGGAGGGAGCCCTCGCTCTGTGCTGTGCCACCTTATGCTGTTCTGTCCGTATCATGCGATGTCATGTCTCGCGACGGTACTTAGATCACTAGGTACTCAGTCAGTTACCCCACATATGTATGTACGCACTGTTTGATTTCGTTGCATTATCCGAGTATCTAACCTATACAAGCAGCCAAACTAAACCACCTACGCATCTACAATTGACACTCCTCAGTTCTATCCCATCCTCTTCGCATATCCCGCCATAGCAACACTCTCACCAACTCACCTCGCCTCACTTTATCCACAGATCCGGATCCATTCCACCTAAAAGCTCATCTTGAGCGCAATCGTCGGCTCACCGCCCTCCGCCCTTTCTTCTCTCCTCGGCCCACCCTGCGCACTCTTAAGCACACCCTCCATAAACGCCCTCTGGTCAGCATCCAGCCCAGCCACGACGCCCCTGAACGCGTCGGCATCTACGCTCGCGAGCTCGAGCAGCTTGGCAGCCGTGTCGGCGCGCGCGCTCTCGTCGCTCTTGGCGTACGCCAGCAGCGCGGGGATGACGAGTTTGGCGGCGGTGCCGCGCTTGGGCGCTGGTAGCGATGCGGTGAAGGCTACGAGGGAGGAGGCGATGATGGGGTGGGCGGATGAATCTGCGGACGAGGGGAGGGCGAGGAAGGAGAGGGCATGCGGGAGGAGTTGGGCGGCGATGGCGGATTCGGTGGGTGTTGTTTTAGGGAGGAGGAGGAGAGAGCGTGTGCATGTTGCTGCCACCTTGGAGGTCAGGCGGGCTGATAGGCAGTCGGAGAGGGCGGCGGTGAAGCGCGCTAGAAGTGGGTCTGCTGGGGAGAAGGCGGATGAGGCGGATGAAAGGAGGATGGTGGCTGCGAGGTTTGTGTTCTTTTCGCAGGCCAGCGCGGCGTCGAATTCGCGCTGTTGGGCGTGTCGGAGGATCGTGAGGAAGCGTGTCAGTGTTGCCCGGAGTTGTGTACTTGTGTCATCCGTCGCTTCGGCGTCGCGCGTGAGGCTTGTCACAAAGCGCTTGAAGATGGGCAGTGATTGTGGGACAACAGTTGCTTGACACGCGCCTGTGCCGAGAATTGTGGCGAAGATGTGGAGGATACAGGCGTGCAGATCTGCTTTGATGATCGAGGGGAAAACCTGCGCAGCATCAACAAGCGCCGAAAGAGCCGTCGTCAACAGAGCGACAGCTTCCTCGTTGAGCTCATGGCGCGCTGTAGCTGGTTAATAGCTGATCGATTGGCCGACATCATGAACATACCCTTAGTGTTGCTGTCCTCAAGGCCTGGCACCAGCCCGGAAAGAACCAGCACCATGATCTTCGTCAATTCAAACAGCTGGTCGATATCCTCAGAGAGATGCTCATCGCCCGACGTGGCACTGTCAATAGTCAGCAACCATCTTCACACTACAGGCAGATACATACCCCTGATCTCTCCGTGCAGAGGGGTGTCCAAGACACAGATTCCTCGCAATTTCCACAATGACTCTCTGCACCGTCAAACCCTCAGTGAGCACCAGACGGTCCAACATATCCATCGTCTCGGAGAAGATGACTTCCTGGTAGATTGCCTGGCCAGATACCGACGGGCGCAAGATCTTCTTAAGAGCCTGCAAAATTTCCAAAATCTGCTCCTTGGAGGCTTGGAGATCGCCCGGTCGCCCTGCCAGTGCTTCGAACGCAAGACCAAACAGCACGAAGAAGAAAGCCACAGGCTCATCTCGGTAGTTGATGTGGTGGTCTACCTTTCCTGATGGAGCGTCTTCCGAGAACTCCGTCTTGCCGTCCAGAGCATCGAAGACAAACTCGCTGTCTTCGTCGATCAAGCTGGCAATTGCATCGACAAGGTTAAGCCAGGATTCCTGGTAGAATTTCAGAAGCGTCTCCCGGTTCAGCGCAGCGTAGATAGTGTCCAGACTGCCCGACAACGATGCGGATCCCATCGATGACGAGATATCGGGCTCGAATCTAAGCCTCGCATATTCTCTCAACGAGGCCAGCCAAAGCGGCGTAAGCTTAGCGATGTGTGGCTTCAGCACATCCACCAAGTAGGTTTGTTCCGCACTGGCGATTTGAAGCTCTGCCCAAGCGGAAAACACTGACATCTTGACCATGACCTGTGCGTTCGAGCTGAGACCGCGAAGGTCGCCGATGGCTGCTGCTTCTGTTTCGCCTGTCGCGAGTTAGAGATAGTAAGAATTAGAAAGCGAACGGACTCACTCGAGAAGTTCTCCAAGGCCGATATCAACAGCTTGAGGATACGACCCATTCGATCGACATCGGTAACGATTCCGGTGGCGATGAAAGTAGCACACACATTGATAGCCTCAGCTGCAAGTTCTGGTGAAGAGTCTGCTGCAAAAGCAGGTGTGAGGGCCGATCCGATCTGAGCCTGGTATTGCTCGAGGAGCGTGACCTCTGCAAAGTCAGGATCAGGTGTTTTGCCGAAAAGCTGTATACCATCAGTACAACATCTCATCTCCCGGCACAAAGCTCATACCTTTAGTACTTGATCAATGATCTTCAGACCGCGAATACGCAGCTGGACGACGCCCGCAGTTGATGCGGAGAAAGCGATGCGGACGACATCTGCAACTCTATGCTGCAATGCCAAAACACAGGGCGACTCCTCGCGGAACGCTGCTTCCTTACTTACCATGGCCACTAGCTCACTCAAGCAGTCCATGCCAAATGTCCGGACCTGCCACTTGAGCAGCTCTTGGCTGGTTTGCGAAGCCTGGCCAACCTCCGCTCCCGGGGCATTGGCAGCCGCCGCAAAGCCAGCAACCTCTTCGTCTTGGAGATCCGGTCCACCTCCCTTTGGCTTTGATTCGATTTCGTCTTGCGCTTCGACCTTTTTCGTCTTTGTCAGGACAGAATGGCAACGCTGGACCCATGTTGCCGTGTCTGTCAACCCAGTCTGGTGGAGCCAGTTGCGTATGATGTTTCGAACAACTTCATGGTCTGGCTGCTTGTCGAGCACGTGCCAAAGCTGATCTTCGAGGCCTGGATCGCCTGCGCGGATGATCTCTTCGGTGTTGCGTCTCATCAGATTGTGCAGACCGTCAATAGCCATATCACGTATCTGTGCCGAGGAGCTGTCCAGTGACCGCTGCAGGTGCTTCACGTAGTCTGTAAAGTGCATGTGCCCTGCAGCATATAAAGATACGTGTTCCTGGCAGCGAAGACTCTCAATTCTGACCAGCTCATCAGACTCCGTCTCGAAAAGTCCAATAAGAGTCATAATCATATCTCGTGCCTTAGCCATATCCTGCAGATCAGGGCCAAGAACGTTGATGGTGCTGTCTATACAGCGCGCGACCACGGCTGGGGATGGAATGTCAATTTCCATATTGGAAGAAGCGAGAGATGCGGCCTCATCGTTGTGCGTGTCCGCTGCGTACAGCTGTGCCAGCATGCCTAGCGTACTTGTGACATAGCTGGAGAAGGACAAGCCGGCGGAATCTGCAACTCGAGACAGACTGTCCAGGGCCCAGAAGTGAACGACGGGGTGAGGGTCGTTACCAAGTGACATGAGTATGCCCAAGATATTCTTGAGATGGTAGCTAGCAGCCATGCCACCAAGCTGAGAAAGTATGCATCCCAACGCACTAGCGTACCCGGAGCGCGCATTTGGCTCACGGTTGGCCACGATCTGTTCAACCAGGTAGTTGATTTCGTTGCCGGTCAAGGCGTTTCCAGAACTGTTGCACAGGCGGCCCAGTGCTTCCCCAGCAATATTGCGGACATATGGGTCAGGAAGGATAACAAAGATGTGCAACAACTCCTGCATGACCTTCTCTACGGCGACACCCTTCAGACTGCCCGATGCTGAGCGTGTCTCTTTGACTGCCACCTTGAGCGCGGAAAGGAGCGCGTACGCAATATTGACCATCATTGCTGTGCGTCTGTTGACATCTCTCTGTAGGCTGTTCGCCGAAAGGAACGAGGTCATTTGCTCAAGGATGCTTTCTTGGACTTTGGGTGCTTGCAGGGGTAGGCATATGGCAAAAAGTTGCAGGGCGGAGTTGACCACTTCTGTGGCGGGAGGATCTGGCAGCTCTGTAGAATCGTGTGATATGTTGTTGTACAGCGAGATTGAGTCGTGTTCACGGGCACCACATATCGGCGAGAGTAGTGTCCGATCCACGATAGCTTCAGGACCATGTCTCGTGACCCAGTGATGCTTTGCGCTTGTCTCGTGCTCACCAGGTAGAGGCCTGATATCGAAACCACGGACAAGTCCTGTGACGCCGAAGCCATGGTTGTCAGCTACCTCCCATATGCTTTCAAAGGTACCTGCAGCACTGGCAATCGCCGTGCTGAACGAGCTGGTAGTGTAGTTGTCTGGATCGGCAAAGTTTGAGACGGCGAAAGAAAGCAGGTTGGTTTGCAGGAGCACCTCGTTACTGCTCGCCGGTGTCAAGTCCACGAGCTTCGTGTAGCATTGTAGTACTCGTCTTCGGACCATCAAGTCATAGTCATGTAGCTGCAGCGCGGGTGACAGGCGTTGAGAGATATCGTCTGTTGTCTTTTTGGCCGGCAGAGTGTTCAAGAACATGGTCGTGTTCTGGAGCATGGCGGCTAACCGCTTTGTCACATCCAACGTCAGGAGTCTGCTGTTGTATTCGAGGAAAGTCGAGATGGAACCCAGCGCACACTCGCGTACGTGTGACAGAAAGCTGAGCTCCAGCACGTTTCTCTGCACCATGTTGTCCTTGTTCAGTGGCTTCGGAAGCGCATTCTTCCACAGCAGGAGGAGCTGTGACAGGTGTATCTTGACAAAGTTGGGGCCTAGAGTCATCAGACCGCCAATCAAGATCCATGCAACCTGGATCTGCGTTGAAGAGATTCTCAGATCCGAATTACTGCTAGATTTCAGCAATGTCGTGGCCTGAGAGAGGACGCGCGAGTTCACGTCCACAGATCCATGAAGCGGCTGTGACGTTGACGTGCTCATAATGGCGGACAGACCGTGAGCCAGACCAACGCATTTCCTCGGTGACTGCCTTGCATTGCCGAGCAGGCCGAGCTCGCGATTGACACTGTTCATGCATATAGTCACTGCAGGAAGCAGCTGGAGTGGACAGGCAAGAACGAAAGATCGAACACAGGACGACGCATGGATCTGCACCGTATAACTCGGATGCTGTAGGACCTGGAGAAGCGAGTCTCGAGCAGCGTCAGCAATCACATTAGTGGCCGATCCCAGACTATTGAACAAAGACGACAACGTGCTCAGTGCTCCGATGAGAGTCTGTTTCGACGGCTCCGGACGCTCTTTCAACACGGGAGGATAGTCCTTCAAGATGTCGTTGATGAGGAATCTCGCAGAGTTGAGCTGTCCCGATTCTCCGAGCATGTCGCGGCCAATGACCACTTCCAGTATTACTGCGACATATTTCCTGGTGCTGAGGGTGCGGTAGCGGTTCTGCACAATGACTGGGTTGCTGAGGACATCGATGAACAAGTTTCGCGCAATGTCGGGGTACTTTGTCTCGACGATATGCTCGCCGAGCCCACGCAACGTCTTCATGTAGCAGAGCGCGATTCCTGCCCGTGCACGGTGGCTGGCCGAAGCTCGGCAGTACTGCGACGACAGCAGCTTTAACAGCGTCGACATTGTGAACGAGAGTGTCGTTGCCGAGCTCTTGGGGGCAGGGGAGTCGGGGCGCTCCATGATATCATCGTCGCCGTCGACGTCAGTTCCCTTCTTGGCTTTTTTCTTCATCGTCTTGGATCTGGTGAGGATTGGCAGGTCGGTGGGCGCATTCTCGGAGTAGTTCTTGACGAGCGCGGCCGAGATGCACGAGGCGGCAGCGTGGCGCAGGGATGCCGAGCTGCTGTCGATAGCTTTCCAGACGGCATTCTGCAGCTTGTCAAAGTCGGTCGAGTTGTCGAAGAAGGCCGTGTGTCGGACGAGCTGCTCGAGGAGGTAGCAGGCGCTGGTCTGCACCAGCAGCGACTTGTCTCCCGAGCACGCCGAGCGGCCCTGCTTCCAGGCATCTCGGGCGACGGCTTCGTCAGCAGAGGGAGCAATGCCCTTGAAGACGTTACCGACAGCCTTGAAGAGGGTGGCCCTGAGGCCTGCGTGGTTCTGCGCAGACTTGACGAGGCGCAGCAGCGAGCTGGCGGCGAGAGGGGAGAGGCCAATGGCGCTGTCGCCGGCCGCCTCGAAGATGGCGCCGAGACAGTGGGCGGCAGCGTGCTTGGCCCTCACGTCCTTGTCGGTCTTGCCAGCGCCATTGAGGATGGCGACGCACTCGTTGATGGACTCGAACAGCAGCTTGCGGTCGCCTTTGCCGAAGATGCCAGCGAAGGCACGGCCCAGGTTGTTACGGATGACACGGGTGGGGGCGGGGGCGGCGAGGGTGATGACCTGGAACAGCTCTCTCTTGATGTAGATCTGGTGGGCGGAGGCGCCGTCGGCGTCGAGGGCAGCGACATGGCGGGCGAGGTCGGCGGTGAAGGTCAGCAGGTACAGGTCCTG
Organism: Neoascochyta sp. HWLR27; assembly: GCA_019775935.1. Taxonomy (NCBI): domain Eukaryota; kingdom Fungi; phylum Ascomycota; class Dothideomycetes; order Pleosporales; family Didymellaceae; genus Neoascochyta; species Neoascochyta sp. HWLR27. Next base: position 29,388 of record WODD01000245.1, read on the forward strand.
CTGCTCCGAGGGCAGGGCGTGCAGCTTCTTGACATCGAGCTCCGGGTTCGAGGGGCTGTCCCTGGCGGCGTAGTCTTCCGAGGCAGCCATCGACACTGGACGTGGGACGTGTCGAGGGTAGCAGTAGCACTCACAGAGCTCGTCCTGGTCCCATGGCGGGGAAGGACAGCGTTGCGGACCCCCGAGCGGCCGCCGCTAGCGAGGCCCTGTCCTGTCAATCTATCAATATCTCTCCGCGCCCATTGCCCACCCAACACACACCGCCATGGCTGCCCCCTTCAGCCGCCTGCTCCGCGCCTCTCTCGCCGTCGAAAACACCACTACCGCCTGCGCCTGCCGCCATGCCGCTCGCCCCCGCAAACTGCGCATGCCCGACCAGGTGCGCTGTCTGAGCAGCACCACGCCGCTGCACTCGGGCCACAGCAAATGGGCGACAATCAAGCACGACAAGGCCAAGAACGATGCAGGCAAGAGCAAGCAGCGCTCGCTCATGACGCGCGACATCACCAATGCCGTCAAGCTCGCCGGGCCCAATCCCGACCTGAACCCGCGCCTCGCCCTCGCCATCTCGACCGCCAAGAAGAGCGCCGTGCCCAAGGCCTCGATTGAAGCCGCTATTGCCCGTGGCCAGGGCCTCTCTGCCACGGGCGCCGCCCTCGAGTCGCTTCTGCTCGAAGCCATCCTCCCGCCCTCGGTCGCCGCCATCATCGAGTGCCAGACGGACAACAAGCTGCGCGCTCTGGCCGATCTGCGACTGCTCGTAAAAGAAGTCGGCGGGACCGTCTCGACCGTCGGCTTTCTGTTCGAGAAGAAGGGGCGCATCCTGCTACGGAAAAAGGAGGGCATGGGCGTCGACGAAGTGCTCGAGCCTGCTCTCGATGCCGGCGTGCTCGACGTCCTGGAGGACGAAGAGGGCCGCGTCGTCCTCTTCACTGAGCCCGCGCAGACCAAGACGACGGCCGAGGCGCTGTCCAAGCAGCTGGACATGGAAATTGAGGAGAGCGAGATCATCTACGACGCAAACGAAGACACAAAGGTGGCGCTCGACGACGAGGCGGCGGCGCAGCAGCTGGTTGGGTTCCTCGATGATCTCCAGGAAGTGCAGGGGATACAGGGCGTGTACATGAACTGGACAAAGGGCACCATCCCCGACGAGCTGTGGGATGAGCTGCGGAGCAAAGTATGATATCCTCGTTTCCATAGACATAGATGTATAATACAGTACTGTACAACACCAGCATACACACATACACACAATTCCTCACCTCACCTCTTCCCTCCCCCTCCCTTCCCCCAAACACCCACTCCCAAGTCCCACGACCCCCCTCCGCCTCCCTCCCCTCTACTCCTTCCCCATCATCTCCCGCGCCATCTCCTCCTCCCTCCTCCTCTTATTCTCCAGGTTCCTCGCCTTGAGCCTCTCGAGCTCCCGCGCAATCTCTTCGCGCTCGTACGGAATCCGGTGCGTCTGCTCCGGCTTGGGCCAAAAGTCCGGCACCGTGAACTTGCCGTCAAGGTTCGTCCCAAAGTAGTACATGATGCTGATCGGGAAGAGGATGTACATGCCGAACTGGAGGGTGGGGCGTGTTAGAAGGAGCGAGGAGGAGGAAGAGGGAGAGAATAAGAGACGTACCTTTGCGACTTCGAGATTGGGTCCACCCATTCTGGCTGGCTGGCTGGCTGCGATTGCGGCGAGCGGGTAGGAGGGCGGGGTGCGGTGCGCGAGTGAATTCGTATATAACCCGAGCGGGAGCGATAGCGCGATATGCTATATCCGCAGCGACTGCGATTTGCGATTTGCGGTGCGAAGGTGTCGTGAGATCTATGTACAGCGCTGGACGGTGAATGATGAGGTCTTGACGAGACTAGGCCGGAGATTCTTCGCCTTATCGAAGGTCAGATGTCATCTCATCTCATCTTATCTTATCTTATCGCCCCCGATCTAATCTAATCGACTACACTTCCTTAATCGCCGCGGCTCCGCGACGTCTGCATGTGCAAACCCCAGATGCACAGAGACGGGACGGGGTTGGCTGGTAGCAGGGTGTCTCGATCGAGAGGCACAGATGCGGATCCCTGGGGACAGAATAGTGTCTAACCCACCTACCCAGCCCATCTACCCACGCATCTCGCAGCCGCAAAGCTATCTACGTCGCAGCAGCAAGTCATCGATCGTCTGGCCCAATCTCCGCGTTCCCTCAACCTCGGCCCAGCACAGCACACAGCACAGCAGCCGCAACTCGCAACCAAGCTATCCCATCCCATTCCCCAACCCCGACCCCAGACTCCCACTCCACTTGCCCGTCTTCCGCAGTCCTTATCTTCCATCACTCACCTCGACATGTCTGAGCCCGGTATCCTCGTCTCGTACGCCGGCAAAATCGCCACAATCACACTCAATGTCCCCGCCAAGCTCAACGCGCTCAATGGCGACTTATACTACCAGCTCGCGCGCGCAATGAACGAAGTCGCTGCACGAGACGACATTATCATCACAGTCCTCACCGGCCGTGGGCGGTATTTCTCTGCGTACGTATTAGTAGTCGGAGTAGTAGTCACTGCCGACATGGTGTAGCATAGCAGCAGTAGCAACAACACGCTAACACCTCCCAGCGGCGCAGACGTAACCTTCGGCAACGCGAAGCCGTCGTCATCCGACGTCGACGAGCGTCAAATGTGGCTCAAGTCGTTCGTAGCCAACAACCTACACATAACGCACGCCTTCTACACGCACCCGAAGATCCTCGTGACGGCGCTGAACGGGCCCGCGGTCGGTCTCTCAGCGGCGCTGATCGCCTTCTCCGACTTCATCTACGCGGCGCCGCACGCGTTTGTGCTGACGCCCTTTTCGTCGCTGGGGCTGGTCGCAGAGGGCGGCGCCTCGTTTGCGTTTGTCAAGAGGCTGGGCATCAGCAAGGCCAACGAGGCGCTGATCATGAGCAAGCGCATCACGTGCGAGGAGCTGGTGGCGACTGGGTTCGTTAACAAGGTTATTGATGTTGGGGCCAAGGATAGCCCGAGGTTCCTTGAGGAGGTTATGAAGGAGGTCGATGAGCGCCTTGGTGACCATTTGAATGGAGAGAGCCTGGTCAAGATCAAGGCACTGATTCGGAAGCCCGATATGGATGCGTTGGACCGCCAAGGCGTCGAGGAGGTGTTTGGGGGGCTGCAGAGGTTCCTCAAGGGCGTGCCGCAGGAGGAGTTTAGGAAGATTGCGAGCGGAGAAAAGAAGCACAAGTTGTGAACGGCGAAGGCAACTCGGCGCTTGGTCTATAGGTTTGTTTTGTACAGTCATGGTATGGGATGCCGTATGATATCATCAGCCGAGCGAGACGCCCTCGGTCGCTAGCAATTCTCCACCCAGCGCCTCCTGATGCGTGACGGGCGAGCTCGTATCAACAGTGACGGGCGGCGGCGGCGGCGGCTGGTTGTCGCCTGGCCCCTGCTTGGCCTTCTTCTTCTCCTTCTCGTGCGCGTGGTTGCGGCTCGAGTTGAACTGCAGCAGGACGATGAGCATAAACGCCATGACAGATATGCCCATGGCAATGCGCCGTGTGAGGACCCAGCGCAAACCCTCGACTTCACTGCGTGCGTCCGAGTTGAGCTGGATGGTGATTTGGTAGTTGAGTTCTTGGATCTGCGGACGCCGGGTTAGCCATGGCCTGGACACGGGCACTCTCAGAACAGATCATCTCGCTCACCTTTGTCTCCATGCTCCTCTGCTCCTGCCTGACGGCCATTTTCCTATCATCGAACAAGCCCTTCAACTCGTCTTTGATTGTCCCCGTCTCCTGCCCCAGCTTCTGCGCCAGAATATCCACCTCGTGCTGCAGCTGGTCGCGCTCGGTCCGCATCCGCTCGATCTCGGCCTTGCGCGAGTTCTCCACCTCGGTCCGGAGCTCCGCACACGCTGCGCTGAACAAATACGTCTCGTTCTCCACGCTCGACTTGGACACGAGCCCCGCGCGCGCAAGCATCATGTTCTCAATCAGCACACCCCGCACCGCCTTCATCATCGTCACAGACTGCGCCTCGGAGTACTTAGACAGCGTCAGCTGCTTGACCAGCCCGTACGTATCGAAGTGGTGCACATAGGGCGGCGTCTTGAGGTGCGGGGGCTTGTGCCGTTCCATGTCTGCGGGCGACGGCATATACAGGACGCTATCGAGAGTTTTCGGGTCGGCCGTCTTTGGTGGTTCAGGCGGCGTCGGCGGCGATGCTTCATCTGTAGTGCTGGACTTGGGCGGCGTTGAAGGGGCGGCCGTGGCCGTGGCCGTGGTCGTGGGCTCTTCCTCTTCCTCCTCGATTTCCTCCGCGCGCTGCTCAGAGGGCGCAATTTGCAGTGTCGTCTCCTTTCCCTCCTCAGTGTCAGCGCGCAGGTGGGCGGCGGGCTCAAAGGCCTTTCCGTATCGCTGTATGGGCGCGGCCTGCGGGCGGTATGACGTTGTCGCGAGATTGCGCCGCCTAGATGCGCGAGAGGTGCGGCTGCGGGAGGCTTGGGACGCAAGCGGCTGGCAAACGTGTGCAGGTGTCACCGCTGTCTTGTACAGCATAGGCCATAGGAAAGGCAGTCTCGGAGCAGCCATGTTGTCGTGTGCTGTGTGCTGTGTGCTGTGAGTCGGGTGCTGCTGTTGTGAGCTGTTGAGTCGCAAGTCGCTTCTCGGTGCTATCTCGGCAGGCCCGATATGCAGGGATAGGCTGCCTCAAAGGGTTATCCCATCCGATGTCGCTACAGTGAAAGACGGCTGGCTTCGGCTTAAAATGGAGTAGGTGGACCTGCAGCGTGGTTGCGAGCACCTATTAGGTACACGATGCCAATTGCTTTGGCATTGCCTGTGACCAAAGCTATATTCTTTACACGTATGATACACTCACAGGACATTCCCAACACCTTCTACCTCCGACTCTATCCCTCCACCCCTGCTCACTGACCTACCCGTATTTTCACTACTTCTGTTCCTTCTTTGCCTTCTTGTTCTTGGACCCAGGCGCAACAAAATTCACCAACTTGCCCTCTTTGACAATCACGACGTTCCATCCCTCAGGTACTTCGTCGTAGTCAGGATGCGCCTTGCCCTCTGCACCAGCCCACAGTCTTCCCTGTGACTTGTCAAGCCACTCTTTGCCTGCCCCCGTCTTACTGACTTGCTGCACAACCCACTGCGCCTTCTCCGCGTGCCCCTTCACATCTAGAGGACACTTTGTGATTTCCACTTCGAACTTGCGCTTCCCGTCGACTTGCACAACGCACGTGTGCATCGGATTGATTAGAGGTATGACCGCAGTATCTGCTGAGGGAAAGCCGTACGCGAAAACGCTGGGAGCGCCATTAGAGCGCGGGTTAGGGTACTTGGTACTGAAGCACGTGTGCAGCATGGCCCAAGACTCTTCAGCAACGCCTGGCGCAATTGGGGCGAGCATGCGGATTAGGTGCGCGGTCGTGGACCATTTGAGCCAGGGCGTGAGAGCCGAAGTATTCGGCGTGTCCCAGATTGTATTTGTGAGAGTCATGAGGTCGGAAACGATGGTGTTGAGGGAGTACGTGTGGGCATACGAATCTGCGACAGAAGCAATCGTCTGCTGGGTTCTTGTCCAGAGCTTCGCTTCGTCTTGTTTCAGAGAAGCGAGGCGTGCTTCAGTTGATGAGACTGTCGGAGACCGCCGCGAGATGATGTCGTCCAGACTCTCGTCGAGGTTTTGCGGCATCTTGAACGACTGTAACTCTTCGTCTGGAAACCAAAAAGCGCTAGAGAGCTTCACTACACGGTGCAACCAGCGTTGCACACCTGTTATCTTCTTGCCATCCCACTCAAGCACGTCGCTGACGGGTGCTTGGAATAGCATGTGTGCGCGCGTTGCGTCGGCGCCGTATCTTGCGATAGTGGCACCGGGGTCGACGCCGTTGTACTTACTCTTGGACATCTTCTCGAAGCTTATATTGGGTGCCAGGCCGCTCGCCTTGATTAGAGGCTTGGATACAATACTTGTATCGACCTCGTCAGGCCGAAGGAAGCGACCATTCTCGGGATCAGTGAATGTCTCACCGTGCACCATACCCTGCGTGATAAGCCGCTTGAAAGGTTCGCCCTGGACTGAGTTTCCTTCAGTCCAAGTGGGTGTCGAAGCGAGAAACTTTGAGATGAAGCGGGCATACAGAAGATGCAGGATGGCATGCTCGACTCCGCCAACGTACAGGTCGACTTGCATGCCCTTGTTTGCCTTTCGAGGATCGATTAGTGCTTCCCTATTGTCTGGGTCCAGGAACCTAAAGAAATACCACGAAGAATCCATGAATGTGTCCATAGTGTCAGTCTCACGTTCAGCAGGCGAGCCACAGTTTGGGCAGGATGTCTTTTTCCAGTTTTCATCCTCGTCGAGCGGATTGCCCGATCTGCCTTGGAAAAAGCTGTCCGGCAGGTTTGGTAGTTCAACTGGTAGGTCGGCCTCGGGAACGGGTACTGGACCACAAGAGTTGCAGTGAACTATGGGAATGGGTGTGCCCCAGTAGCGCTGACGACTGATCAACCAATCCCTGAGCCGCCAGTTCACTGTCTTCTCGGCGCGCTTTCCTGCTTCGCGGAGTAGCTTTGTGATGTGGTCTACGGCTTTCTTTGATGGCATCCCCCCAAAGTGGGGTATGTCTGCGGCGACGAACCCAGCCTCGGTCATAGGCTTGTCTTGTTCAGTACCTGCGACGAGTGGGGAAGGCACACCGTTGGATTTAGAGGATACCACCACCTTGATTGACTGGTCGTTGGCGTTTTCCCGCCAAAAGGCGTGATCACGAGAGTCATGACCAGGTACACCCATTACTGCACCAGATCCGTAATCGTCCAGCACATAAGGAGCGACATAGACAGGGACAGACGGGTCGAAAGCACCAGTGACCTCGCCGACTGGATTCTTTGCGACGACCTGGGGAAGAAGATAGCCTTCCTTGGTGTCGGGAGGTAGGTCTTTGGCACGCGCAATGAATAAGCGCAACGTTTCGTCGGTGGTTGCTAGCTGTTTGACGATTGGGTGAGTCAGCGAAAGTGCAATGTACTGCACGCCGAAGAGGGTGTCAGCTCTTGTGGTAAAGACATCAACAGGCTCGAACTGGGCGTTGGCGCACTCGATGTCGAACCAGAGCTTGGTCCCCTCGGACTTGCCGATCCAGTTCCTCTGCATGGCGAGCACCTTCTCAGGCCATTTACCACCCTCTGCCAAAGCATCGAGATCGCGCAGCAGAGGCTCCTGGAACTCTTTGATCTTCAGGAACCACTGCTTGAGCATGAGCTTCTCAACCTTGGCACCGGAGCGCCAGGAGCAGCCGTTGGCGTCGACCTGTTCGTTTGCCAGAACCGTCTTGTCGACAGGATCGTAGTTGACGAGGGACTCTGCCTGGTACGCTAGACCACGCTCGTAGAGCATGAGGAATATGCGCTGGGTGTGCTTGTAGAAGTCGGGGGAGCAAGTGCGAAGTTCGGCGTCCCAGTTCCAGTGGCCGCCCATTTCCTTCATCTGGGCTTTCATGGCATCGATGTTCTGTAGCGTCCACTTCTCGGGGTGAACGCCGCGCTCGATGGCTGCATTCTCGGCCGGCAGTCCAAAAGCGTCCCAGCCGATCGGGTGCAGGACATTATAGCCCTGCATGTGCTTGAAGCGTGATAGCACATCGGAAATTGTGTAGACGCGCAGGTGGCCGAGGTGGAGGGTGCCCGAGGGGTAGGGAAACATCGGCAGGACATAGGCCTTGCCCTTATCCGAGGTGCGCAGGCTGTGCCATTTCGGGGCGAGCTTGTCCCAGTGTGACTGCCATTTTTCCGTGAGCTTGTCGATGTTGGTCTCGTCGGCGCGACGGCGTCTGGCCGCTATTGTCGGGCAACTGGCGTAAGCGCGGGGTCGCAGCAGAGGGCCACGGGAACGGCGGGCGAGGGCTATGCAATTGGACATGTCATGGCAGTGGGCGCAGCCGGGGTGGTGGTGGCAGTGGCAGTGGTGATGGTGGTGGTCGGGGAGCTTTCTGGGCTAGCTCAATGCGGGTGAATTCCGTGCCCGACCGCCGCAGACCGACCAGCCCTGTCCTGGTTCCATGTACCTACTTTACTGAGTACCGTACCTGTCCACCACCAAGTCCCGAGCTGCACATCCAAGCCCACACTCATATACCGAGCCAGAGCCAGCGCCAGCGCCCGAGCATAGGCACTGCTCTTTGCGCATCCACCTTCCCCCCGGATTCCATGGCTGCGCCATAAGCAATCCCTCCCGCCCTTACCACCATGGCTGGCCGCTACTCTGGCCTCCCGCCGCCCTCACGCGACTCGCTCGAGCTGGCCTCGCTGGCCTCGTCCTCGCAGCACTCCCGCCGCTCCTCACGCGACTCGTCGGCCTCGGGCGCCCCTTCGTCGCGTCGCCTGTCCCTCGACGACGAAGACCCCCTCTTCGACTCGACCGCGGCCCACGACCGCCCGCCCCGCCACAATCGCTCCTACAGCGTCTCGTCAGCCTTTGACTTTGCGCCCAACCTCTTCCCCCTCTCCAGCACCGCCCAAGGCTACACTGCCCTCGGCGCCCCCGCCAACCCCGCCCTCGATCCCTCCAACGTCCTCAATGGCGCCTCCCTCGAGCGCAACAAGAGCCTGACGTTTGTCAATGGCCTCTCCCTCATCATCGGCCTCATCATCGGCAGCGGCATCTTCTCCTCTCCCTCGCAGGTCAACAAGAACGCCGGCTCTCCAGGCGCCGCCCTCGTTGTGTGGACCATCGCTGGTGTCCTGGCTTGGACGGGCGCTGCCAGTTATGCTGAGCTCGGAGGCGCCATCCCCCTCAACGGCGGCGCCCAGGTCTACCTGTCCAAGATCTTTGGCGAGTGGGCTGGCTTCCTCTTCACCTGGTGTGCAGTCGTTGTCCTCAAGCCCGGCTCTGCTGCCATCATCGCCATCATCTTTGGCGAATACATCATGAGCGCCATTGTAGGCATAGAGGCTGTCGACGCAAATCCTTGGCTCAACAAAGCCATCGCGCTGACCGGCCTCATTCTCGTCACCCTGCTCAATTGCGTCTCGACTAAGCTGGGCACACGAAGCGCCGACGTCTTCATGGTGCTCAAATTTGTCGCGCTCCTCGGCGTGACCGTCATCGGTATCGTGGTTGCCGCGACTGGCTTCTCCTACCAGGGAAACGCAACCCAAGACTGGAAAACACAGGGCTGGTTCCAGGGCACATCAACAGACATTAGCAACTGGGCTGTGGCGCTCTACGCTGGCCTGTGGGCTTTCGATGGCTGGGACAACGTTCGTTCACCCTGCTTTCCTCCCCACACACACACACACCTCACTAATACCGCCGCCAGGTCAACTACGTAACAGCCGAGTTCAAGAACCCGACTCGCGACCTCCCCCGCGTCATTCACACGTCTCTGCCCCTCGTCATACTCTGCTATATCCTCGCCAACGTCTCGTACTTCCTCGTCCTTCCCGATGCGGTCATCGAGTCCTCCAACACGGTCGCAGTCGCTTTTGGCTCGCAAGTCTTCGGCCCAGCTGGCGCTCTCATCTTCGCCCTCGTCGTCTCAGGCTCGTGCTTCGGCGCCCTCAACGCAACGACCTTCACATCAGGCCGTCTCGTCTACGCCGCAGGCAAAGAAGGCTACCTCCCCGCGCTCTTCGGCAACATCGGGCTGGGGAAGCAACACCGCGCGATCCGGCTCCACTCGCAGTCCCAAAGCACGCGCAAAATCCCCAACAAGCTCATCTCATGGGTTGCCGACGCCGACGCCGGCTTCTTCTTCACGCCCATCGCCGCAATGCTGCTCAACGCCGCCCTAACAGCCGTCTACATTGTCGTCGGCTCCTTCGACACCCTCGTGACCTTCTACGGCGTAGCCGGCTACGCCTTCTATTTTCAGACGGTGCTGGGCCTGATCATCCTGCGCGTGCGCGAGCCCGACCTCGAGCGCCCCTACAAGACGTGGATCACGACGCCCATCATCTTCTGCTGCGTCAGCCTGTTCCTGCTCAGCCGTGCCGTCTTCGCCGAGCCGTTGCAGACGCTGCTTGTCGTGGCGTTCATGGTCGTTGGGCTGGTGATTTGGTTCGCGTGGGTCGGGCGGCGGCGCGCAAAGGAGGTGGAGCGGTTTCGGAATCTCGACGGAGCGGGCGAGGTTGGGTGGCGGTTTTGGAAGAGGTGGTGGTGACGATGATGATGCGGTGGGTGGACGGTGGCAACGCAGATGAACGACTACCGTGTTGTTTAGTGTTTGTTGGCGATTATGATGATGATGATTTAGTAATGAGACACATGTACATAGTACCTTTGATACCAGAATGCTACATGTTACCTATCGCCCGAGTCTTGTCTCACGTCCCCTCTCCTCTTCTCACTTCTCCCTTCTTAGAACCGCAGCCCACCCAACCACCACCCAAACCCACACCCACATCCACACCCTCCCCACCGTGACCCCCACCAACCCCAAACCCGCTATACCCATCACCGCCAGGACAACCGCCAAGATCACCGTCACCAACACCAACACCAGCAGCAGCACCAACCCCAAGATCAAAACCAGCACCAAAACCAACGCCAACATCACGCGTCTCTGTCTCGATCCCAGCCCCAGCCCCAGCTGATCAATCCCCGTCGTCCTCACTTCTCTCGGTTCTTGCGCAGGGTGTGAGATCGGCGGTGGGTATAGGTATCGCTAAGATCGGCGGTACCCGGGATGCCGTGGGTGGAGGTCCGTTGGGTAGGGAGGGAGGTAGGTAGGGAGGGAGTCGGACCGGCGGGGGGGGGGATCTGAGAGTGGATGGATGTGGGCGTGGGAGGTGGGAGGTGGGAGGTGGGAGGTGGGAGGCGTGGTGGGTTGGGGTGGGCTGGGTGAAGTCAGGTCAAGTCAGGTCAAGTCAGGTCAGGTTGTTGGGTGAAAAGGAAGTTTGTGAGTGAGTAAGGCAGAACGAGGGAGAATGCAGGAGATTGGGATTGCTTTGCTTTGCGGGCTATGTATGTATGTACTCTGGCATGGTATGGTGTGGTGTGGTGCTGCGGCCTCCTCACCACCTTCAACACCTCCACCACACCACACCACCACCGCAACAGCAGCAACGCGTTGGGAATTAATGAAACCAGACAACGACGGCGCCACCTCTTGCTCTTCCCCCCGCTTCATTCCTTTCCTCCCCTTCCTTTCTTTCTTTCTTTCTTCCTTCTTCTTTCTTCTTTCTTTCTTCTTTCTTTCTTCTTTCTTTCTTCTTTCTTCCCAACATCCCTACCCATCGCCATCGACATCGTACAACCGCCGCTAAGAGCTGAAAGAGGGATCAAGAAAGGAAAAACGCGCTATCTACCAACATGTGGGTTGTAAAAAAGAGATAACAAGGAAAGATTCGTAGGCTAAAGAGCGACAATGTGCACAGCACATGACGTCTTGTGTTCGTCGTGCGCGTGCACGCTGGCGGAGGGAGGGAGAGGGGCCGGGGGAAGGGGGAAGTGCGAGTCGTAAGCTGGAACCGGGGCCAAGGACGAGTGACGCCTAGGCGAGGCCAGACCGAGTGAGGGAATAGTGGAATAGCGGATACGGGAAGAGAATAGGATTCGGAGGGGCAATAGGTACGGGGCGGCGATAGGATAGAGAGAGAGAGAGAGAAGAGAAAGATACAGGGGTTGCCGTACGCCATCCTAGGTACCACTACCGCTGCATGGCGGAGCACGGGTACAGTATGCAGGCTTGTACCACACGCATTATACACAGGGCCTGCGGGTATGTGCCAGGGAAATGAGGAACCGTGCTATGTTGAGCGTGCTCTACCTGCGGCTCCCTGGCCGCGCTGTAACACGCCTGAAACGCAAACGCCGCCAGAATTTCGCGCCACCTAACATTTTCGAGAATCGTAAACGGCTTGCGCCCGGAGCGTCTTGTCAGACCTGTCTCGTCTATACAACGCTGCGTGTGTCGTGCGTCGTGAGTCGCGCGCTACCAGAGAGCGTCTGGAAACGAGTCAACACCTGCCTCACAACCAGCCCTGCGGCGGCGGCGTGCGTGAAATCGTTCCTGCGCCCAGCGGAATCCGCGCAGTCGGCGATGGCGATGCGGCGGAGCGTCCGCTGTTGGAGCGCACCATGGTGATCTGGACCGGGGTAGGCGGCGCGGGTGAGGCCGGGGGTGAGGCCACGATTGGAGACACGGGGTTCATATGCAGCCCGCTGAAGACGGAAGGCTGCAGAAACACCGGTTGGGAGGTAGTGGTTGCAGCAGCTACTGGAGCAGCTACCGGAGCGGGGTTAGCTGGAGCAGAAGGGAGGACCTTCTCGCGCTGTGCCTGCAGGTAGGCGCTGCTGTTGAGCGAGGGGGTGAGCGGGAAAGCAGGCGTACGGGCCGGGCTGGGTTTGGTCGGAGTGATAGCTTTCTGCGAGAAGGGAGAGAACGTAGTGGGTTGAAGAAGCTCTTCCTTGGGCGACGGTATTTGGACTGGGAGTGCGAGACTCTCGCCGCTTGAATCTGAGGCGTTACGTTGAAGCTGCGGTACGCTTGGCGCGGTAGGAGATATCGCTCGCGATGTCAGAAGCGCAGCCGGCGCCAGCGAGAAGCGGAGACCGATCTGGACGGTTGCACTGCTGTCAGTGCTGGCGTGGCGGCTCCTTCCCAAGCTGAAGAATGGATTGGGCTTGTCGAGCGCTTCAAACTCCTGGCTGACATCGGTGACGGAGCTTCGTCGGTTGAAGCGGCGCATCGCAAGCTTGGATATCCTGGACTCGCTCTTGTAGACTTTCGATGGGTTGTAGACGGTTGCCGGGAGGCGAGGAACATCTTCGGCCCGTGTAGGGAAGATGGAATAGCTGGCCTTGCGCCCACGACGTCCTAGATCCTCCCCTGAGTCCTCCACATCCGGGGGCAGAGGCCACTTGGTAAGGTCGATGGGGCTTCCGGGTTTGGCAGATGCGGGTGTGAGGGCGCGCTGGGGTCGTTCAAAGTACTGGGCGTCAAAGTCGTACCGGTTCTTCTCGGGGCCAACGTTAATCAGGCCATGCCGGCTGTCAGGGCGACGTCCTCCTTCCAGTGAAAGCGGCCCGCTGATGTTCATTTCCAAATCGCTGGGGCCGAAGAATCGGAGCTTTGGTCGCTGTTCGTTCGCTTGGGCCTTCATCTCGTTGATGGGGCGGAGGACGAGTCGGTTGGCGTTGGTGCGGAGGAAGAGGTGGAAGAAGGAGATGATGATTCCAGATGAGAAAAGCGATGCTTCGGCGAACCGGGCGCCTCCGAGTGCGTCGGTGAAGCTTTTCTGGAGAGATTGGGCTTCCACTGGAATGACGAGGGTCTGTGACACGTTAGGGAATAGCAAACAAAGCCGAGGGTGTACTGACGTAGATGAAGGAAGTAAGCAGCAGGTAGTAGCACATTCTTGATGCCGCAATGCGTTCGTTCGGGTCTACGTCTGAAGACCTCATCAACTGGATGCTGATGATAGCGGCCAAGAGTAGCAGGAGAGAGACGAGGACGACCAAGAGGACAAATATGAGGAGATCGAATCGCATGGGGAACCAGATGAGACCGCCGAAGCACTTGTTGAACATGGGCCAGGCGATTGTCGGGACCCAGGTGAGCAGGATCATGAAGGCGATCACTCCGAGACATAGAGGTGTGTTCCACTTTCCCCTGGGCTCAAATCGCTGGGACTGGAAGGCGCGGAAAGCTGTCTCGACACCGAATACCAAGGTAGTGTACCCCATGATGAAGATTGCTGTAGACGTCAGCGTTGGGCGTAGCAGATGGTTCCGGTCCCAGCTTACCTGGAAGCGTAACCATGGCCAGCATCCGGCAGTTGTCGGCCAGGACACTGTTGAGAGCTGTGCCCTGTACTGATACAAAGACGATCTGCGAAAGGACCGCACCGCAAGCCAGTGCGAGCGGGAATGTCTCGGCGGGATGGACGTTCTGGAGAGAGTTGAACCTCCTGCTATCGTTAGTCGGAGACCGTCGTGTCGATGAACTCGACTCACTGCTTCCGGAGCGTAACCTGAAGAGCCGCTGCCCGCCGTGCGTCCGAGATGATTCGGTGTACCGTCAGAAGGGTCAATGCCAGACTGAAGACACCCAGGCCCAGATGCATTGTGCGCAGCGTCTGAACCTGGGCGAGTTGCAGGCTGGCAATGACAGCCCGCGTCGAGTTCCCGCTGCCCCATTGGGATTCGTGAGTAGTGGATGAGGTGTTGAGGGAGACGTTAAAGTGGGAGCGGGCCTCGAGGGCAGCGTGAGCGAAGGAAGAGGCCCATTCTTCCATGCTGCCAACTGTTGCAAAACCAGACAAGAGAGAAAAGAGTGTCGCTGATCACCAGCAGCGGCTGTTAAAAAGTGATAAACAACTAAGTATGCATGGAGACCAATTGACTGACGTTGAACAAGAGAGGACCTGCTCAGCTTCAATCAAAACTTGCCTGAACCTGCCAGCAGAACGAAAGGAAGAAGAAGGAGTGTCGGCATTGGGGGTGGGACGAGGAGGCGAATATGAGACGCCAAACAGCACAAGAGGAAACCAAGGGAACGTGCCCATAGCGCGGGGTTTCGTGACAGTGGTCCTGAGGCAGCTGTCAATCGACTCGCTAGCGCGGAGCTCAGTACATTGGCGGCGACTACAGGTGCTCCCGTTAGAGAGGCGACCCTCGCCTACATGGGTTTCATGGCTTGCACAGTTGCTGGGGAGCCCAGGCTACGGAAGCTACCAGAGCCGCCCGGAAGAAGGGGCCCTAGACCCTCGCAGCTGTCAGGGGTCATGAGCTGCTGTGCTTACACAGGCAGTAAATCTAGGTCGGTAGGTATCTAGGCCTCGATGGGATCAGGCGATTGATGATTACCTATGCAATATGCTCTGCTCTGGGCCGGCGCAGCTGGAGTAGCTGGCATGGCTCGCCAAACTGGCGTGGTGACTGACTACTGACTGCGGTGCGTGCGTGAGGGTCGCAGCGGCCGCGGCTATGCACAGGACAGAGGTTTCGAGCTGTCATGTCGCGTGCAGAGCCGGTATTCGGCGTCTATCGATGCTTTCGGTGAAAGAGAGTTGGCTGGGGGGCAGAGACGGCCAGCAAGATGGGTGATGGGGGAAAGGTGCGAGGTGACGTTCTGATGCTCGCTTGGTTTAGGTTGTGCCGCAGATCCGCGCTAGAACCCTGCCATGAGACGCTTACTGCCAGACACCCTCGGTGAGGCGCCCAATCCAGTAAAGATCGCATAACCACAGGGACCTCGAGTATGACCAGTACCCAGGCATAACGCCCATACACCCGAGGCCTACGCTGCGAGCCGACCGTCGCCATGGTCTTCCAGAAACCGGATTGCCTCGTCACAGCGAATCACATGGCTTGACAAAGACTTGTTTGCTCGACGACGGATTGGGCGTCGTCACAACGCAGGCACGTTGAGGTCATGGTAGAACCACTTTGGGCCCATACTACGTAGGTAGTGTACGTGCCGCCTGCTATAGCTACCTACCCGTGGTAAGGTGGTCCAGCACGCCAGACCAACACGCCAGCCGGGTCAAGCCCGCATGCTGCCGAGCACGGCCTGTCCGAGGGCGAACCAAGGTTACAAATTAGCCACAGGCGGGATTTAAGATGGCAACATGTTCGTCAGAGACCAACTGCCAGATCACCCAACATCTGCCATCCTGGAAGCGCGGGAGTCAGCGCCAGTGCATAAGATCCCGTGGCGCCAAGTGGAGAACGTTCGGTATAGCGTTTGCTGCGCCCGCGTAGCACCACTGCCACTGCTTGTTAGGTACTCGTAGGTAGTCCTTTTTCAGGGTAGAATTTGACAGACGGTTACATGAGCGAGCCCCTGGTGGGGCACGTCGGATTCGTTTACAGTTGATTGAGGTGGTATTGCTAATTTTGAGCAGTATTGGTTTTAATGAACTAGTCGTCTTTTTAGCAACCTGGAGAACGCTGCCAAATTTCAGACAGCTTCCTCAAAGTACCCCGGCACCAGTGCAGACGCCATCTAGGTTGCTTTTGCAAACTCCTCGAGGTAGGAGACGAGGAGCTTGACGCCGTCCAGCGATACCGCGTTGTCTGTGTAAAAGAAGGTTTGGTTAGCCTCGTCATAACGTGGTTGATCCATGGGCAAATCTGCATGATTCCAAGGGGCAGTGCAGCCGAGTGTCCATGAATGGGTACATGGGAGCGATGTTTGGTAGCATAATAGAAAAGCATGGCACCACTTACAATTACTGGCACGAACGCCACCGACGCTACGGTGACCCTTGAGACCGAGCAGTCCCTTCTTCTCCGCACCTGAGATGAAGGCCTTTTCCTTGTCGGCGTCGCCACCGCTGACGCGGAAGCAGATGTTCATTCTGCTGCGGACCGACTTGTCCGGCACGACGTGGTAGACATTAGGGTGTGCCTCGAGGGTGTCGTAGATGAGTCGCGCCTTTTCGTCCGAGACTTCCTCCTGGCCACCGATGCGCTTCGCGCCGTACGCGCTGACGAGTCCAGCCATGACTTGCCCGGCCACCCAGACATCGAAGATGGGCAATGTGTTGTACAAGGAGTTGTTTTTGGCGATCGTGGCATAGTCCAAAACAATGGGTCCGACCGAGAGGTTAAGCTCCCTGAGCAGATCCGGGGAGGCAGGGACGGACTGCGGCGGCAGAAGCGACTTGCGCAATATGGCGATGGTGATACCTGTGTTACCAATGTTCTTTTGCGCGCCTCCAAAGATGACGCCATATTTGCTCACGTCAACCTTGCGGGAGATGAAGTTGGACGACATGTCAGCAACGACAATGGGCGCATCGTCGCCCTCGAGGCTCTTGGGGAACTCGGGGAACTCGACGCCATCGACCGTCTCGTTGTCGCAGAAGTAGACAAAGGCAGGACCGCCGCCGGCGCGAGGAGTGAGATTCCACTGGTCTTCTGAGGGGATCTTGCCAAACTTGCCGTCGTTTGCCTTGCGGGCATCGACAGCAACGTTGACGTGCTTGGCGCCGATGAGGCGTGCGGCCTCTTGGGATGCCTTGAGCGACCAGGAGCCGGTGACGAGGTAGTCGACCTTGAGCTCGTCGTCGACGACCTTGCGCAGCCTCTTGAGGACCTCGTCCTTGTCGTCACCGACCTCTTGGGCAATTTTGGCGCGCTTCTTCTCGACCCATATCGAGACGAGGTTGTAGACGGAAGCGCTGAACTCGCCGGTGCCGCCGCTCTGCAGAAAGATGATGTCGTAGTCGTCGGGGATCTCCAGCAGCTCAGTCATTGCCTGCTTGGCTTCGGCGAGGATGGCATTGGCTTCGGGGGAGCGGTGGGAGATTTCGCAGATGCCAATGCCCTTGTCCTGGTAGTTGAGGAGGGCCTGGGAGGCCTTCTCGAGGACGGCCGTGGGGAGGGGCGCAGGGCCAGCACCAAAGTAGTGGACGTCGGAGCGGTTGACCATGGTGGCAGTGGAGGGAGTGTTGTGAGCGGGGGGAGAAGGTGAGTGTTTGCAGAGTGAATGGGGCGGTGGATAGTCCTAGAGCTTCGCGTCATGGCAATGACTCCGCGAGCAAGTCTTGACAGCTGAACGCGTCCGACTTCGGTTGGGCATGGTTGCGTGCAGCACGGGGGGTCATTATTGTTCAATCAAGAGCTACAGACGCAATCTATTCCAATGCAGTCTGCGCTGTCCCGCAGGCCCGCCGCCGCAGCAGCAGCATACCCCGCATGGCTGTACCTCTGCTGGATGATGTGATGAGGTTGAGCGCGTCGAGGGCGACCAATGGGCAGCCAATGGCCATGGACCAATGGCAGCCCGACGGATGTCCATGACCGCCACCGAAGTCGGCCGCCGGCTGCCTTTGGCTTGGCACCCAAAATTTCTGGGGAACATTGATGACCAAGACGAACGCGTCGCGCTCCATCCATCGCCGTGTTGAGTTGAGTTGAGTCGAGTCGAATCGAGTCAATTCTTGCAAGAAATGGCCATGTCACTGCGAGCTGCCCGCCTCTTGGGCCGCAGAACTGCTGTTGTATGTCTGCATGCATCCCCAGTCAATCGCCGTCACCTTTACTCACCCTCGACAGCTTCCCTCCACCCTCCGCCTCTCCCGAGTCGCGACGACACAATTCCCCCGCCCTGGCTTTGCCCCCCGCGCCTTCAGCACCACCGCTGCCCGCCTCAACACGCCCGATGTCTTCCCCTCCATGAAGGAAGGCCCTGCTGCCAACTTCCTCGGCACCTTCCAAGAGACGCCCACCACCCCGCAGACGCTCACCGAGAAGATTGTCCAGCGCTACGCCGTCGGTGTTGCTGAGGGCAAGGTCCTCCGCTCCGGCGACTATGTCACCCTCCAGCCGCACAAGTGCATGACGCACGACAACTCATGGCCCGTCGCTCTCAAGTTCATGTCCATTGGCGCTACCAAGATCAGCGACCCGGACCAGATCGTCATGACGCTCGACCACGATGTCCAGAACAAGACGGAGAAGAACCTGAAAAAGTACAGCCAGATTGAGGAATTTGCCAACAAGCAGGATGTCGTTTTCTACGGCGCCGGCCGCGGCATTGGACACCAGATTATGGTTGAGGAGGGCTACGCCTGGCCTGGAACCCTTGCCGTCGCTTCTGACAGCCATTCCAACATGTACGGCGGCATTGGTTGCCTGGGTACCCCCGTCGTGCGAACAGACGCCGCCAGTATCTGGGCTACCGGCAAGACGTGGTGGCAGATTCCCCCCGTAGCCAAGGTCAACCTGCGCGGTACCATGCCTAAGGGTGTGACTGGAAAGGACGTCATTGTCGCCCTGGCTGGTCTGTTCAACAAGGACGAGGTCCTCAACCACGCCATTGAGTTCACTGGAACCGACGAGACCCTGCGAACCATCCCCGTCGACGACCGCCTTACCATCGCCAACATGACGACTGAGTGGGGTGCCCTCACTGGCCTGTTCCCCATCGACTCGGTCCTGCACGGCTGGCTCCGCGCCCGCGCTACGCTCGCCGCTATGGGCGAGGGCGAGGCCAAGGACCACCACAGCAAGCAGTTCGTGCACGAGCGTATCGACAAGCTCTTTACTGCCACCGGCATGGTTGGCCAGCAGATGGGCCACATTTGGAAGCCCGCGCTCGCTGCCGACAAGGGAGCTGTTTACGCCAAGGAGCTCTTCCTCGACCTGTCCACGCTGTCTCCTTACGTCTCTGGCCCCAACTCGGTCAAGGTTGCGACACCCCTGGTCGAGCTCCAGAACAAGAACATCAAGGTCAATAAGGCATACCTCGTTTCGTGCACCAACTCGCGTGCGTCTGATCTGGCTGCCGCCGCCAAGGTCTTCAAGGATGCCGCCGCCGCCAACGGCGACAAGATCCCCAAGATCCCTGAGCATGTCAGCTTCTACATCGCCGCTGCATCGATCCCGGAGCAGAAGGCTGCAGAGGAGTCAGGTGACTGGCAGACTCTGCTCGAAGCCGGCGCTCAGCCTCTGCCCTCTGGTTGCGGTCCCTGCATTGGTCTCGGCACCGGTCTTCTCGAGCCTGGTGAGGTGGGCATCAGTGCCAGCAATCGTAACTTCAAGGGCCGCATGGGCTCCCCCGACGCAAAGGCCTACCTCGCCAGCCCCGAGGTCGTCGCCGCCAGCGCGCTCTCTGGTATCATCTCCGGTCCGGGGTCGTACGAAGTCCCCGAAGGCTACGAAGGCGTGAGCCGCGGCGAGGGCGATGGCATCCGTCCCGAGGACCGCATGATGACGATCGAGGAGATGCTCGAGAAGGCCATCAGCGATGCTGAAGCCGCCATCGGTGGCTTCGGCGAGGCGCCGGCGGAAACCCAGTCCGTGAACCCACCCAGCAGCACCGAGGCTGAGACCCTCACCGAGATCCTCCCCGGCTTCCCCGAGAAGATCTCTGGCGAGATTGTCTTCTGCGACGCCGACAACATCAACACGGACGGCATCTACCCCGGCAAGTACACCTACCAAGACGACGTGACGCGCGAGAAGATGGCCGAAGTCTGCATGGAGAACTACGACCCTTCATTCGGGCAGACGGCCAAGGCAGGCGACATTCTCGTGTCGGGCTTCAACTTCGGCTGCGGCAGCAGCCGCGAGCAAGCCGCGACAGCCATCCTCGCCAAGGGCATCCCGCTCGTCGTCGCCGGCAGCTTCGGCAACATCTTCAGCCGCAACAGCATCAACAACGCCCTCATGGGCGTCGAAGTCCCCAAGCTCGCCAACCGCTTGCGCGAAGTCTTCTCCTCCCCCGCCGCGGCCCCCGCCTCCCAAGGCACCGCCGTTAAGGAACCCTCTCTGAACGCCGAATCGCTCGACTCGCCCCCGCCTGCGCCGCCCGCGCAGCCCGCGCACGCAAAGGCGCTGACGCGCCGCACGGGCTGGACGCTCGAGTGGGACGTCCGCCGCAGCACCGTCTCGGTGCAGGAGGGCGCCGGCGGCGCAAAGTGGGACGTCAAGGTCGGCGAGCTGCCGCCCAATGTGCAGGAGATTATTGCGCTCGGCGGCCTGGAGAACTGGGTCCGCAAGGAGATTGGCGGGACTACGTGAGCACGCATAGTAGAGATGTGAAAGTCTGTGTAATACCCTTGTTCTTGTTAGATAGATGGTTAGCTAGTTGGTTGGTTACGTCTGCATGGGATGGCGTTTGATCGGTATTCGAAAATGTATACGTTGTGTCTTCTCCACTGTTTGCTTCGCCCTGATGTCGTGTGAATATATTATAGTTATATAGTTATACTTCCGCCCCAACTTTACCTTCTCGCCCTCACTACAAACAGGAAATTAACACTCTCAATGTACCTACCCCCCATAACCACCTCTCTTCCTATCATTCAACCCCGTTGTCCAAGTCCGAAAAGTCGTGGCGTTGACACGATGGTTTTTTTCGCAAACTATAAAGTGTCGTCGCACCAGGGTGACAAAATTCTTGAGACACATTGTATAATTGAGCTAGCTGCTTTAAACAAGAACCATGTAGAAGGTATTCAATAGTTGACTATATTAAAAGACTAACTAGTTAGTTACGTGCAGAGTTTAAATGAAAATTATATAGAAGGTATTTAATCTCTTGAGAAACTAGTTAGTTATAGGGTTTAAACAAAAATGATGTAGGAGGTATTATGTGACTTATCAAAGTGTCTCAAGAATTTTGTCACCCCGGTGAAGGGGCGTGGGTTCGGGTTCACAGGGGGGAGTGCGGGGCGCGAGATGAGGGGGACTTGGGAATGGGAACGGGAACGGAGGGTATGACGACGACGACGACGTGAAATGAAGTGAAGTGATGGAGTGGTTACATATCTCATAGATATCGGATTCATTCATTCAAGGCGCGCCGATCTACCTAACGCGGCGATTCCAATGCCGACGACGGTATATGTAGTACGCCGCGGCGCAGCCCTCGCTGTCCCTGGCCGGTCCCGTCTCTGTCCATGTGAGACCCAAACGCCCTGCGCTAAATAATGCATTCGCCGCTCCCCTTTTCTCCCTCTCCCTCTTCTCCCCCCTTCCCTTCAGCTAACCAGCCTACACCACGCCCTCCATACCCATGGGGACCTGGAACCCGCTGAGGCCCTCGCCGGCGCTCGTGAGGCGGGCGCACAAGCTGAGAAAGACGACTGTCTCGGTCGCAGCGAGGTAGTTGAGCGTGTCGAGCAGGATCTTGAGGTGGCGGGTGAAGTTGTCTTCGTACTTTGCGAGCATGTCGTACATTTTGTCGACGCGCGCCGGGTCGTAGACGAGGTGCGTGGGCTGCCGGTGCGAGGTTGATGTCGGTGGGCGCTGCGGCGGCGGCGGCGGCGGGTGGGCGTCGTTGAAGGAGGCGACGAGGTCTGGGTCGCCTGTTACGAGGTAGCGTGATAGAGAGTACGTGAAGGAGGCGAACATGCTGCAGGTGCCCATGATTTTGTTGTTGATCTGGTGCGGGTTAGTAGGGGGTGGGGAGGAGAAGGGGGTGTGTGTGGGACGTACGCGTAGGAGTTTGCTGTTCGTTAGCATGCACTCCTTCAGACAGGTCGCGAGGAAGTCGACGTGGTCTTGCATCAGCTCGTCGACGGTGCGGTTGACTTGCGGCGCGCCTCCCTCGTCGCCGCTTGCCTTGCCTTTGCTCTTAGCATCCCCTTTGCCCTCTTCGTTCAGTCGCGAGATGAGGGATGTCCAGTTCGGTTCTATCACCTCGGCGGTGCAGTAATACGTAAGTTGTTGCACAAAGACCAGCATGCGCGCGCGCAGTGTCCAGGCTTTGCGTTTCCAGAGCTCGATGCGCGGGTTTTTAGAGCGGTGTTTCCACGCTGCGTTCTTGCCCTGCTCGCCCCAGCACTTTGTGAGGTCGGCCTCGAGGTGCTTCAGACTGAGAAGGTATCGGAAGAGCAGTTGGTAGCGCGTGAGCGTTACTCTGCTGACGACCAACGACAGCGGGAAAGGCATGGCGTAGTCGAATACAAGGGCCTGGTAACCGGTGATGTTGCTGTCATCAGTTATAGGAGTCGTGTTTGCGGGGGTGTAGTTTGATATTGAAGTAGCGGCATCTTGATCAAGACCTGTCACGTTGACAATCTTCATCAACCAGTTGGTTAGCCCAGTATCGTTAATCTGAACCTTGATGTCCTCTTTGTAGGGATCTTCTACCGCCACAGATCCAGTGTGCCGCGTCGCGAGATCAAGCAGCGACTGGAGCTTGCCAACGTTGACATGCTTGGCTGGTTTCTTAAGTTCCAGCTCGCCCATTTCGAGAAAGTATGAGAAGAAATCGGATCGATCGAGGAAGAAGTAGTGCTTAAGCGAACGTAGTCGAGCGGGTAGTTGGTGAGTCGTAAGCAGCAGGTTGAGAAGGGAGGAGTTGGCGGACGCATAAGCAGAATTGACGTTGTCTAAGAATCGAGGGTCGTCGAAGCTGGTCGGCGCGTCCTGCACTGACTGACTGGTATCGACACCACCGCATTCCCGGACGACGTTGAGGTACTTGCCGGCCAACAACACCTTGTCTTTGACCGCCTCGAGCTGTGGTGGCACAAGGGCGTCTCTCATTGTGTATCGCTTTTCCCAGTACTCGTCGGTGTAGTCCTGGTCGAGCCGCTCCCGCTTGATACTCCTCTGCTCCTTGACCAGGAACTCGGAGTGCGGGTCTCTTATACCACCGTGGTGTAGCCATTCGTTCAACATGGCCATGTATGGTCTGCTGGATTCGCGCAACAAGGTTGTGAGCAGTGTCCGCGCTGCTGGGTCGCCGGACATGGACGACAGGCGCTTGGTGATAAGGCCAAGCACACTCCCGCCCTTGCAGAGCTTCTTCGCAGTGTTACCTCCTTCGCGCAGGGACTCGAGTATGTTTTCGAAGTCGTTTGTGTCGTCGTCGGTGGCGTCGTCTTTCTCGTCTTCCAAGATACCATTGGCTTTCAACAGCTCCATTCCAGTCGTGTAGAGCTGGAACAGCATGTGGCTCGTCTGCTTGGTGTGCAGGTTAAGCACATGGAGAGTGAAGGAGACGTTTGTCAGCAGCTGGTGCTCGAGCTGCGCAATCAAGGTCAGGTAGTCCTTTAGCAGGCGCCGGATTGCTGCGCACAGCGCATGGTTGACTGCGCCGTACTCCTCTCTGCTGAGCACCTCGACACAGGCGTCAACAGCAATGTAGTGGGTTGCCGTCTTCAGCATTGACCGGGTTAGGTCTCTCAGACTGGGGTCGAGACCAGGCAGGATGCGGAACTGGGGCCCGAGCAGGCGGTCCTTGTCCTCGAGGGGGTTGTATGCATCGCTGAAGTGGATGTACTGGCCCTCGAACCCCATGAAGACATAGAGCAGGTCCTCGAGTATCGCCTTCTCCTGTGCCTCGAGGGACAGCTGAGCAAGGGGCGTGGGCTGGAGCGCAGGGGGGGCCGTCGAGGCCAGCGGGGGCATGGAGATGCGCGTGGCCAGCGGGGCCGTTGTGTGGGGGACGAGGGAGGCGCGGGGGTCCCATGGCGGCGGTGTTGTTGTGTCTGGCGAAGGTCTCGAGGGCGCGCTTCTCGAGGGCCGCTCCGAGTCGCGGGCCTGCTTGTCTGGGCGGGTGCGAGTCGACTGCTTCAATGGGCTCCGGGTGCGCCTTATCTCGGTTTCTCGCTCGCGCACCTCGCGCTTCTCTGTGCGCCGCTCCGTCAGCATTGCGCCCGCAGCAGCAGCAGCCGACGACCTGGTTCGCGCGTGCGACGAGGCGCCGCGCCGTTCGCCCTCGTCTGCGTGGGTACCGGAGGGGACGCGGGGCCGCGACGTGGACGCGTTGGCGGCGCGCCTCTCGGCTGAAGAGAGCGACTTTATGGGTGCGGGGTTACGGGAGGTCATGTCGGCGGCGAGGGCGCTCCATAGAGGTCCAGCTGGCGCTCGTCGTGGGTTGCCGTCTCGAGCGGCCGTTGGGCGTTGGGCGTCTGCGTCGGTGTTGGTCGACCTCAAGATCCCCACTTTCTCACGACGCGACTGAAGCGAGCTCCCGGACCCCCATGACGCACCAAGTACCGCCCTTTGTCGGAGCCAATGGGAGCAGCGAACCCGGGATGGCAGTACAAGCAGAGGCAGAGAAAGGAGGACGAGGAGAGGAAGCAGGATGGCCACGTAGAGGTCATGGAATAGAATTATTAATCGACTCAAAACTATCTACAGCAATTCGTCACGTCGTTAGTTAACTAATCAGATACAGAATGTAGTATGCTCAAACAATGTCTCGCTGCTTGCTTATGCTCCAGAGACCGACTCGGTCCGCAGAGCAGCATCCACCTTCTCCTCATATGTCTCAAACGCCCTCGTGCCATGTACGTTTGATTCCTCAAACACATCCACCTTTGTGCTGGCAAACTTCCGCGCGGGCACCTTCTTCTCAAAGAGCAGGTCCAATTCAGCAAACGTGCGGCCCATCGGCTCAGGCATGCGGAAGTATGTGTAGATGATGCTGAGGAAGCAAGACCCTCCCCAGAAGAATCCGGCGTAGTTGCCCCAGTCCCACTCGCCAGGGTTCAACATGTACGGCGTCAGCACCGAGGTGATGATGCCGATGACATTGTACAAGTTGCGGCCCAGCACAACCGTCTTGATGGCGAGGCGGCGCGTCGAAAGCTCTGCCACGAGCGAGTAGCACACCGTGCCGACAGTGAGCTGGTAGAACATGGCCCAGACAATCATCATGGCGCCGGTGGCCATGGCACCCTGCTCGCGGTTGGCCTCGGGCACAAGCCCGAGGAAACCCATGACGAAGAGCATGACGCAGAGGCCGCAGAGACCGTACAAATACAGCGATCGTCGTCCAATGCCGCACTTCATCAGGAACCACGCGCCAAAGACACCTGCCATGTTGATGGCGTACTGTCCCATGGCAAAGTCATACGATGTTGATGGGTCCAGACCAGCCTGCTGCAAAAAGTAAGACGAGTATCCGGAGAAGGCGTTACCGCTCAAATTCTGGATAGCCCATGCCATGCACACAATCTCAGTGCGGCGCAGGTCGACGCCCTTGAAGCAGTCCCAGTAAGAAGCGCCTTGCGTGATCTTCTCTTCCAGCGCAGTTGTGTGGATCATCATGGCGACCGTGTCCTCTGCATCGAAGTTGGTTTCGCGGTTGAGACTGGTGAGACGGAGGAGGGACTTCTTCGCGTCGTCCAGGCGGCCCTTGCGTACCAGCCACCATGGCGACTCGGGCGCGAGGTAAATCCCGATGATGAGAGGCACTGGCCACATCCACTGCAGAGCATATGGGATGCGGTAGGACCACTCGTCCTCGCGGGTGACCATGGATCGAATGACGCCAATGCCGATGAGTTGGCCGAGGCCCCAGCAGAAGTTGACATATGTTGTCACTGATCTGAATTAGTAAAGGAACGCTCAAGTCACATCTAGGTGGTTGACTTACGGTATCCACGCAGAGCCACAGGGCAGACCTCGCTGGCATACGTGATGGTCAGCGTCTGGAAAACACCCCACGGAACACCGCAGAGGATCTCGGCGATCAGAAGATGCCAGACAGTCTGGGCGGTGAAGAAGATGGCTGTGAATGCCATGATGAGCGAGAGGCATCCAATCAGCGTGTACCGGTACCCAATGGACTCGCTGACCCAGCCGTTGAGGAACAGGCCAATGATCTCGCCCACAATGACACCATTGGATAGCCCCGCCTGCCACGGTGCGGGGATCTCCCACTCGCCGTTTGGCAGCTGCTCGCCATACTTTTTCTTGAACTGGGGGAAGCCGAAGAAGTTGTTGAGGAGACAGACGTCGTATCCCTCCATGACGATGCAAGTGCTGATCAAGATGGACCAGCCGATAGCCTTGGGGTAGAGCTTGATGCCCTGCAGCAGGGTCATCTTGTGCTCATTCTCCGTCGCCTGGCGTGCATCGTTGACGACGCGATCGGCAGCCGCCTTATGGTCGGATTCGTGCTCCTCGTAAAGGGGCCGCGGGTGTACCGCAGAGGTCTGTATCTCCTTTTCCGCCATGGTGGCCCCTTGGGTGTGTCTGAGTAATGGGCTATGGAGGAGCAACTGTGGGGAAGCAGAGAGGAGGCTCCACACAGAGGACCGACGGACGGACGGGCAAAGAAGGGGAGAAATCTGGGGGAAGGTTTGCCCGCTGCGGTTGACAGACGCCTGGGCTGGGAAAGACAGGAAGTGCCGGCGACCTTTAAGCACATTTTTCTTGCCAGCCTCGAGGCGGAGCCTGGGTCGTGTGGACGCGGTGAGCTAGTCGTGGGCGCATGGTGATTGGCGCAAGAAGAGGAGCTCGCGCTGATTCTGGTTAGATCTTGGCTGCCGAGCCTGAGAGATAGCCGAAGACTTTTCCGAGCCCGCCCTCGCCCGTCTGAGGGCCGATATGAAGCTTCACAATGTCCAACGCGGGGGAGGCGTCAACTCCACAACCCCGGGCTTTGAAAAACAAAGCTTTGATTGGAATCCGGCATCTGATATCGCGCTTGTCGGCGATCCGACGCGAGGCATGGGGTATTAGTGCCTTTTCTCCAGGTTTTGGCGCTCGCTTGAGGATTAAGGGAAAAAAGTTCCGCTCCTGGCGATTCGCCCCGCTGTTTTGCGGCGACGCTGCCCTTCTACGTGCCTCGGAAGGAAATAACTGCCGCCACCAACTACCAAGGTTTAGCCTCCGACATAACACTAGACGACTACATTCACCCGATCGGAGGCTTGCGATAGCTCGTGGCTGACATGTAATCGTTGTTGTGTACGACTGGCTTGTCCAGTGCGTTGCCTATTGCTTCGACTGGCTTCTATTCACAACTTCTCGGTCCTTCTTTCACTCTTCCACCCTTTTCATCTGCAGCCACCAATGCGTGGCCGCCGTCCAGACCATCCCCATCATCGGCATCGGCCTTTAGTCTGCCAGTGTCTCCCTTGTGACCTTGAGTAGTGATGCGAAGCAGCGGAACGAAGAGGACCCCCACGAAGGCGGCGCCGGCGGCGAACCAAAACACCGCTGCAAAGGGCTCGGCTGCATTGTTAGCATAGTACCCTGACTTTGATGGATTTTTCTGCACGTTATCAAAAATGGCAGTAGCAATGCCATACCCCACCGACGTACACAAGCGTGCCAGCGTCTGGAGCAGAGAGCCTGCCATTGACTGCTTGTTCGCTGGCATCGACGAGAGAACGTACATCTTGGATGCCTAGTCAGTAAAGAGAAGAGAATAGCAGAGGGTATACATACGTTTGCAACAATGAATTGGAAGTCGGCTCCAATAACGCAGATGCATAGAGACGGGAAGAAGAAAGCCCAGTATGAATCGCCGTATCTCTGCACGGCTGCAAGCATGAACGAGACAAAATATGCACAAGCACCAATGCCTACCAACAGCTTGTTCGAGACTTTGTGCTGAATCAATGCTGCGACGAGGTTGGCAAGTAGGCCAAAGACGACCATGGGTAGCAGGTGTACACCGGTCATAAGGGCAGAATAGCCAAGCTCGGTCTGGAAGTAAAGAGCTATCCAGAAAGTCGCTATGGGGAAGCCTATAAATCCCATACACAGAATGAGAAGTAGCTATAGGCTGCTGTCAGCGAAGTAGACTGACAGGCTTCTGTACTTACCAGAGAAAAGTCTCTGTCCTTCCAGATGTTCATGTCAATCATCGCGTGAGGATACTTGATCTCCCACACGATAAAAGCAGCAATTAAAAGGATACCCACGATCAGCAGAACGAGCACGTGAGTTGTCTTCCAGCCGTTTGATGCGTCGCCCCCAAGACTGTACACATAGTCAGCAAAGCGTTTGTACAACTGATGGCTTGCTTGCACATACCTCAGAGCCGCACAAAGCATGCCAATTCCTAGCACGGTCATCCCTGTACCTGGCAAATCTAACTTCTTCAGCGTCTCGTCGTTCCACGATTGTTTTGGCATGGTGTCTTCCGGGACGGTGAATATGGCCACGATGCTAACGCAGAGGTAAACGATAGCAAGTAAAAAGAACCCAGCTCTCCAGTTGAAGATTTGAGTGAACAACCCCGCCATTATGGTACCAAAGACGAAACCAAGTGGGTTTCCCGCCGAGAAACAACCAAACACCTTGTTCTTACGCGGGCTGGGTCTCACGTATATCGTACCGAGCATGCCCTGTGCTGGCGGTACGGCTGACGCTGAGAATATCCCCAAAACACCGCAGAGGATGTCGAGGGTCATTCCAGATTTAGAAAAACCAGCACCGAGGCAGAACACAGAGAATAGGAACATGGAGCCGATGAACATTGTCTTGCGGCCAAAGAGGTCTGCGATGCTGCCAAAAAAGAGCAGTAAAGATCCGGCCGTCAAGCTTGTACACACAACTCGTCAGCGCGGAATTTCGTTTGGATGGCAACACCGCTTACGAAGTTGCAGCGTTCATCCAAGCTATCTCTGCATTGCTCATTCCCAGGTCTCTTCCTGCGAACGAGCTCATGACTGTGATGGATCCAGTGAGGAAGCTAGTCATGGCCACCGCCAAGGTGACCGATAGCACGAACAACCATTCTTGAGATGCTGATCGGAAGCACGCAGGTCGTGCATTTGGGTCCTTGTCGTCAATTGGCGGTGCAGTCGAGGTGCCAAGCTCAGGGTCGTCGCTCATTTTTGCCGTGTCGTGCGACCGAAGATGTCGAAGCGTAAACTTGGGGAAATGCCAGATAGTTATCGAGCACAAGACGACGCAACGGCAGATCGTTTGACGCGGAATCAGAATCAGAGGCAGAGTAAAGCCGCTGTCGGATGATTCTCTTTCAGACGCTGGGGTGGCCAGATTATCAAGCGCGAATCATAATAAAGCCGAGCCGCATTAGGCAGAATGCTGCTTCGATGCTCCTTCCCATCTGAGAGCCACGCTCTGCCACTCCGCCGACATTCGGGTAGTCACTTTGGATTTCTCTGTCATCTTGCACCTGCCCTATAGGCTTTTCAACCGCCTGTGCCCCGGAACAGCTCGTGCGATGATGTTGAGGGACAAACATGGGTATCATCTTGACGAACACACGATATTTTACAACTTGACCACCTTCCAGTCTCCTAGATCCATTTTCCGCAGCACGCCTCCAAGAGGCCCTTGCACTTCTCTGCCATCAACCCACAGCTTCCTGCCCGCCCAGTGCTCAATAAATCCATCCGGCCCAGAAACTATAATCAGCCTCGAGCCTTTCTCCTGTGGCGGCCCAGCGACCTTCTTTGCAACATCCCCAGCCTGTATAAAGCTCTTTTCTTCATCGACAAAGTACTCGACTTTCAAGCCTCGTGTTACGGCTTTGCTCTTCTCTTTGAGCGCATCGAGTTCTCTCACCATAACGCCCTTCTCACTAACATCAGGACTCTGGACAACTGGCTGCTGGGCTGCTTCATCGTTGGCGCCGAAGAAACTCTTCCACCACCCCGTCCGAACCTGGCCCTTCGTAGTAGCGACACCATCACTAATTCCACCAACACAATCTTCACGCAGTCTGTTGGCCCACAATATGTGCATCGTGCTTCCAGTCCTTCTGCACAAGGCCTGGGCAACTTGCATAGCTGGCGCGATGCCTGTGCCGCCTGCTAGAAATATGACTTCCTTGATATCTTGAGGCAACGCACGTTCCGTATTCGGGCCGCGCAGCTCTATCGTCGACTGCTCGGGCAACCTATGGAGGTATGTTGAGACTTCTCCTCCCGTTTCTTGTCGTATGAGCAATTTCATCTCGTCTGGCGCGTTCGGAGGGCCGTCTAGTGTGGGTGGCAACGGCGTGTATGCGCGCGCAATCTGCAGCTGCGGCTGCTTGATCTGCACACTCCATACGCTGCGCTTCTCCACCTCCTTCACGCTGTCCGATAGCGGTATTCCATTGCTGTTTCGTAGTGTAAAGACGGCGCTCGTTGACGAAACCGGCTGCCTATCGACGAGAGTATACGGCGTGAAGGTGTGCGGATTCAGCGACGCTTCCGACGAGTCTGAGGGTCCCAAGAAGCGATACGCGGCGCCGCCGACCGCAGAGGTTCCGAGTATTATGAGCGGACCAGCCCGCCGCCTGAGCCAGGACATTTCGTGATCTGAGTGTGGTTGCGACAGAGAAGTTGGAGATGCTGGTTGCTCAGCTAAGCTCCGAGACTTGAGGGCTAGCTGCTTGGCCCAAGCTCGCACATCCATCCGTCCGCCCGCCCTCTACTTGCACATTCACGCAAAAATAACGAACTTTCACGCTTTCGAGGTAAGATTCTATCTCGTACCTAGGGGTCCGAGGCAAAACCAGAGCATGTGAATGCCGTGGCCGTTCACTCAAGTTTAGCATCAACCTTGGAGATGACATGATAGGTATCACAGTGTACCCCACCTTAAGCGAGGCTTACACTCTTGGCCATGACATTTACCCGATTGAGTGGATTCCGAGATTAAGGCTGTACAAACCACTACAGGCTTGTGTGGCTGCCAATTAAATAACTATAAATTCACAAGAGGGTCGCTCATTCATATTGATAAAAGTCACAAGCAGGCTTTCAACGTCAACATCCACTCAGGGAACTTCCATCTCTTTTGCTACGTTCAAGAACACATCTAGTTAAACAGCACGGAAACATGTTCGATAAACTACGAGAAAAGGCAGCAGCTCACCGTGGTGAGGAAAGACTTTCAGACCAAGCCGTACCGCCCCCCGTCTACACCGCAGCCGCCTCCAGTTCCTCAGCAGGGCTTTTTCAAACACGCTTCGCTTCTCTTTCAATGCACATGAATGACCGAATACGATTCTTACGTTTTCCGGCTCCCGTCGTTAAAGAGTGTCGCAACGCTGTTCTCGGTGTCTGGAAGAAAGGAATCCACGAAGAACGTCCCTATGGCAATTCACAGGAGTTCAAACTACACGGCTACCCATGGTCATCAACGGGTGAAGAAGCAATGGACGCATGCCGACTGGTTGCTGCACTTCTAGGTGCACTCCATAGCCAGGGCTGGGTGCTCACGCTCAATGCTGATGTCAGCACAAATGCGATGGACAAAGACACACTCCTCTTCCGCCACCAGGTTCCGAGCCCAGCCCTGTGCGACTGGTGCAGCATCAGTTTCAGTAGGAATGACCGACTTCGGTTCATCGGCGACTTCATAGAGGTGTACCAAAATCTCTCGACCAAGTTAGGGCCGCAGTGGATCAAGTCGCACGATCAGAGATCGCCAGGCGTGAATGAGATCAAGTTCCATGGGTTCCCGTGGGCTGCAACTGGAAAGGATACGATGCGGACTAGGGAGATTCTTCTTGTGCTGTTAGAGACGCTAGAAGAGCAAGGTTGGACAGTGTATGCGAGTATCGATCAGCGTGGCGAATACACTGGTTCAAATCAATCAAACACCGATACTGTAAGCCGTGAGTCTCCTTTAAGGGAATTGGGATTTAGACTGACGCATAGTAGTGGCATTGCTGCCGGCCGAAAGACTGGATCAAGGGGGCGCCAGTATACCACGGCTGATTATGAACACCCACGACTTGCACTTCGTGCACGTTACATTTCTATGACAGACAAGCTACTGCACTGTAAAGTAATTAAACATGACAGCATTCTTGGATAGAAACTGGATGGTCGTCGAGAGAATCTTTTATCTGATATCTTCCTCTTATCTCCAAGCACCATCATGCGTGTCAATAAAAGGTGCGATGTGTTTTATTGGTGATAGGAACGGTGATGAAGCGCGGTGAACAGGGCGACATCGCTAGCGCATCGTGGACTGAAACCAGCACTCGACACGAACATGTCTTCGCGATCGACATGCCGCGCATTCCCACAGCTCTCCTTCGCAAAGCGCAAACGATAGATCCGCTCTTACCTGCGCTACTCGCACCTTGTCGCGACATCCATACCGCACAGAACGAGCTGCGATGGCTCCGTGAACATGCCGAGAATGTCGCGAAAACGCGTCGCGTAAAGGGCAGTGCATTGGCCAAAGACACATTGTTGCGCCGGCTAGTGAAGCAAAGAGCGACGGGAAAACCACTACAATATCTATTAGGGTCTGAATATTTTGGCGACCTCGAGATCCGATGCAGGCCTGGCGTACTTATTCCACGGTAAGGTGCTGTGATGGTCTGAAGAAGATGAAGCTGAGAAGTCAACAGACAGGATACAGCAGCTTCAATCACACGTTTGGCAACTTTGATACGCGATGGAAAAGAGTTGCCTGCTGATCTACACGTCTTGGATCTATGTACGGGTACCGGCTGCATCCCTCTCCTGTTCCGCCATGAATTCGAAACCATCCGAAAAGACATCAACCTGCATACTGCCGGTGTCGACATATCTGAAAGAAGCATGAGCCTTGCAAGCTACAACATGCAAAAGATACATCGCGGTAGAACCGAGAACATAGGCTTGACAAAGTTCATCAAGGCAGATGTTCTTGCTACTTCATCTAGAGGCGATCCCGGAAGCCCGCCTGCTCTTATGGATGCACTTGAACGCAACAGTTTGCCAACATACTGGGATGTGCTTATATCCAACCCGCCCTACATTTCGCCTTCGGCCTACTGGAAGACTACCACACGCTCAGTCCGCGGCTTTGAGCCGAAGCTAGCCCTGGTGCCTACATCGAAGACACAGCTTGATGACATTCAGCAAGGAGACATGTTCTACCCCCGCTTGCTTACTATTGCACGCGATGTCCAAGCAAAGGTCGTTCTACTCGAAATAGCGGATCTTGAACAGGCGGTTCGGGTCGCTCAATTTGCGCGAAGTTTGGACACATTTGAAGGCATTGAAATTTGGAGAGATTGTCCAAACCTTCCAACAGACAACCCGGAACCGGAAGATGGGTTTAGTGTCGTAGGGCGCGGGATTGCACGTTCCGTGGTGTGCTGGCACGGACCTGGAGCGTTGTGGCTGGGCAAAGCATGACCACGTTTCGGAATGTGGTTCAACCGTTCACGGTGAAGACGGCCAAGATACGATTCATAGTCGTGTTCTTAACCAAAGTTTACGCGCTCGTCCCAGATTAAAAAAAGCAAGTGACCCTGAGTGGCCATTAGAAGCGAGCGCTAAATGCTACGATTGGATGGCAATGTCCAATGAACGTCATGTGCTCACTCTACTGAGCCGGACCTCCACGCCGTCCTTCCTAATGCACGCTGACGCATATCTGGGGTATTACAGCTCACCCGCACCGATCCGGGGTTTAAAGTCGCTCGAGGCCCAGCGTGATGGTTAGGAAACAACGACTACCAGAATCATAGCAGCTCTAAAGCATCTCTACCGTACTTTCAATCACCATGCGTTTCTACACACACCTCCAGGCCGTCTTCGTTGTGCTCTTCTTCACCGCCTTCTTGCTTGCATTGACAGACTCCAAAGTTCGTGAGATACCGTCTGACGTATGTCACTCGTTCCCCAGAGCCTACGGACTACTGACCGTACTTCAGGGGCTCCCACAGCCTGATCGTGTGGGCCAACAGCCAATGAGAGGCAGCAGCCACCCCCTTTCGGTCTCGGGTCCGGAGTCGACACACATTTCAATGGTTGTTGCAGAGTTGCAGGCAGCTTCAGATGCTGTCTCTCCTGGACGGCCCATTGCAAAGATGACGGCTGTTGTACTGGCGACTGGTATCCTGTTCGGATTGGGTATGGGGCTTTGAGCAAAGACCATCAAGACGACCAGGTATCAAGCTCTGGTCTCATCGACAAAAGCTCCCTCCCCAGTCTTCCCATGCATGACGAATGCAAGGAAAAGGCGAGGCCCGCCGATCCAACGCCACACGGCACGAATAGGTATAACCTACGTGTCAGCTTATACATCGCCCGATGACATCATCGTACCAACTATCTTACACAGCATCTCATGGCTGTAACTGGCGACCTGTCAGGAAGACAAGCCGGATTGTGGTTACATGTAGGATGCGAAGGCTATCTGGGCGCTTCATCGAATGAGCGTTTCTTGGGTGTCCACAGTCAGCACCTGTCTGAAAAAGACGCGACTCAGGCGAATCTACCGAGAGAAGATGGCGTGTAACAGCCCGATGACACGCCATATCGTGCACGTCGCGAGACTACACAGTTCTGGACATGATCATGTTGCTGGGTCAGAAGACATTTCTCGCACCAGTCTAGTCGCAGTCGTCTACCTAAGGCATGCTGGGCGACGAATGCCATAAGATCCACCTACGATCTACAATGTAGGATCTACAATCTAGAGTCTGGGATCTCCCAAAAGGCAGCTCTACTATGACGAGTGGAAAATCATGGCTGGAACGCCCGTGGAATGTAGAGCATGAACTGAAACCGAATTTTATATTTCATTTATCCAAGCTTTCACTGATAAGATAACTTCTATTGAATTGAATAAACTCTTGGTCTTTGACTTTCTGAAGAAGTTCTCGCACCGACACAGCTCGTGTTGACTTTGATACCAAAACCCCCGAGTCCATGTCCGAAGCCGAATCCCGTGATGTCCGATTGCTTATCGATAAGCGTCATCAACACCAACAGGTTACAAGCCGCTCCAGAAACCTAAACATTTTGCCTCCACAACATGATGTCTTTCTTGCTCCCTCGTATATCTCGAGCGCAGGCTCCTTGTATACGTACATTCCGTCATTTTTCCCTCTCAGCACCGGCCAGACAAGCCAAAATACCGTACACGCCGACATGCCCGGCTCCAACATGCGAATGCGCCTCAGCGCCGGCGGACCTAGATATCGACCGCAAGACGCCGCTGCTCAACACGATGGCACCGTATGCCGAGCAGGTAATTCTGTGCACGGGTAAAGAGGACTGGGCGAGCAACATCGAGCAAGAAGAGGGCGCGACGGGTGAATTCGTCAGCGGGCTTAAAAGCGTGATTGGGAAAGGAGCAGAGGGATTCGACGTAAGTGCCTCGTACAACTCAACTCCACCTCCGTACCCACAGAAGCCACTCCACGTAAAGAATCTCAAGCTAACACCCCCACCCAGCCATTCAACAACATCCTCATAACCGCCTCCTCCCTCCCCGCAAGTCCCGCCCCCTCAACAACCACCGCCCTGCTCTTCCCAAGCTTTCAAAAGCTCCCTCAGATCCCACACACGGCCCCCGCATATGCCGCCTTCGCAACCGCCTACCTCAAAGCCCGCACCCTCCACCCCATGCACTCTGCGCTCAACCCCGCCCAGAAAGCAGCACTGACACGCGACCCCGCCGCGGCAGCGCAGCTCCCGGCCCCGGAGCCCATCACGGAGCCGACGATTCTGATCTGTGGCCACGGCGGCCGCGACGCCCGCTGCGGCGCGCTGGGTCCGATATTGCAGGCTGCGTTTGTCGCTGAGTTGCGCCGCCGCGGTATCGAGGGGCGTGTTGCGCAGATTAGCCATATTGGCGGGCATAAGTACGCGGGGAATGTCATCGTGTATTTGCCGCCGGGGATGGAGGGGAATTCGCTGGCTGGGAGTGGGATCTGGTATGGGCGGGTTGGGCCCAGCGAGGTTGAGGGCGTGGTTGGGGAGACGGTTGTTGGAGGCAGGGTTGTCGGGGAGTTGTTGAGGGGCGGCGTTATGATGGGTGGGGGGAATGTCGGGAGGGCTGTTGAGGCGCAGTTGAGGAGTGAGAGTGGGGAGGAGGTGGGGGGGTTGAAGTTGAGGCCGAGGAGGCGTGCTGCGGCGTAAGTGGGCTGGGTGGTTTGTGTGGACGTGCGAGCGCTCACGGCTGGAGTGTAAATATTGTGTAAGGTGTTGAGAGTATTATAGACAACCACATCAGCTCATGTGAGCCTCAAGAGCCTTATAATTCGAGGCCGAGATCCCGCAAGACATGTCTGTATCCTGTTCTCTGGATTCCCTGCAATTACAGTGAAACGTTGCAGCCACCAAGAATCTCATCACACAAGTGCAATGCCAATTTCACTGAATGGATAAGCGAGAATAATGTTGAATGTTTTCTGTCGATTACAACCGAAGCAGTTCTTCTCTTAAAATACGACAGCGATCCTCCACACTCCTCGTACCCAATAGCATACAGACATAATCAAAGTCTACCCTCTTCCAACCCAAACTAAACAAACTCAACGCTGCATCAGATGTCGTCCAAGTCCTCGTCATCCTGGGCTCGCTTCCCAGCTCCGTTGAGCCTGTCCATTCGCACGCTCTCGTGGCTCGAGCTGTTGCGACCATTGCTCATTGCCATAGCCTGCCTGCCAGACTCACTGGACTCGAGGAAGTCGCGGAGGCGTTCTTTGCCGATGTCCAGAGCCTGCGCCGAGGCAGCGTTGGCCATGCGTGCCATGGGACCCCACAGGTTGAGGGTGTAGGTCACGTATGCGCCAATGGCTGCAAGGATGAGGAAAATAAAGTATACCGGGTTGCGCAGAACTGTGATATGTTAGTGTGAGTAACGAGTAGGTCATGGCTATGCTTACCGGTCACTATCTCGTTCCAGCCCAGGGCGAGGAGCAGGCCGTAGAAGTAGAGCGGAACCTGGGTCATGCCGCCAATCGCACTACGCTTAGCCTCCACGTAAACACCGTCGGCAGTCTTCTTGAAGCGCACAAGGAGGTCGGCTTGTTTTGTGTCGGACAAAATCGTCATCTCCTCTTCCAGGCTCTTGCCCTCGTCGTCATCTACGCCTCCGATGGGAGCCAGATCGTCTTCGTCAGCCGGAGACACCGATGCAGGTGCAGCGCCGATCCATGCATCCAGCGGCGGCGAAGACCCTGTCTTTGCAAGCTTGAATCGAGCAAGAAGCGGAATGACGGTAATGGTCGACTCTCGAGCCTTGGTGTAGATACCCTCAATGTCATCGGTAGGACGCCAAATTCTTGGCACGCCATGCTCATCGTAACGGAACTTGTCCTCGAAGTTCTCTCTCAGCTTCAGCAAAATGTTGCCTTCCATGACCTCCTCATCAATTTTGGCACGGAGGACAC
Organism: Neoascochyta sp. HWLR27; assembly: GCA_019775935.1. NCBI lineage: Eukaryota > Fungi > Ascomycota > Dothideomycetes > Pleosporales > Didymellaceae > Neoascochyta > Neoascochyta sp. HWLR27. Next base: position 66,652 of record WODD01000245.1, read on the forward strand.
CCCAAGACTTGCGTCGTAGCCTCCAAAGACCAACATCCACTTCGTCAGCACTGGCGTCAAAGCTAGTGGCGCGATCAGTGAAGCGCTTCTCTGCGCTCGAGACAGTTTCTGTGAAGATTACCCACACACGGTCCCACAGGTCCTTCTCGGATGCCGGCTTCTCGCCATGTTCGGGGGCGCCTGAGCCGCCGCGACCAGAGCCGAGCTTGTTGAACTCGAGACCAACAGACTCGTCCAAGCGTGACCGTACCCAGCGTTCGATCCTTGTCGCCAGACGTCTCATCTCTTCCTTGCGAAGGCGACCGGACACCTCATCCAACTCCTTCTGGTAGAGATTCAGCTCATGTGTGTGATCGCTCCAGGGAGCGCCCTCCACTGCGATGGCTTTCGTGTCCTCTCCGAACTTGGCCAAAGCCTGCTTCTTCTCTGAATCCACAATTTGCGCGAAGTCGTACGCGCCACCCTTCTTCTGGCCACTCTTGACTGCCATAGCGACCGCATTGCTGAAGTTTTCGACGCCCGACTTGTGAGCTGCGCTGATTTGTTTGTGACTGAGTGCCTTCAGTCGCGTGTCGACCTTGCCCTCTAGCTCCGCCCACTTGCGCTTGTAAACGCCCTTGTGGTATCGGCTCGCATTCGTCTCGAAGTCCTTGAAAACGAGCGAGCGAGCAGCATTCATGACGGCACCGAGTTCGGCGATGATCGAAAGTTGCCCAAGCCTGGAGTCTTCTGCCTGCTTGTCCTCGAGTGGTGTGATCTTCTCGTCGAAAGTAACCAAAGCTTCTCTTGCAATCTCATCACATCTAAATTGTGCCAGGAGCTCTTGCTGTGTGGGCAAATCCAAGTCCTTGTTGTGCACAATCTGATCCCAGATACCTTCGGCGTATGCTGGGAAGCCGTCGGCGGGAATTCGTCGGTGGTATTGCGGCAGGAAGATGGGAAGCTCCGCCTCGTCAATGAGTCCACTCTTCTTGGGGTCGTTGTATCCTTCCTTGAACCGGTGGCTCAGCTTTGTGACAGCCTCTTCAAACTTCTCAGGCTGGAGGATCTTGTGCGGCAACGCGACAAAGGCGAAGTCGAAGTAGTCTTCAATGCGCGAAGTCTCGAGTCCCTCGGGCTTTGAGATATTCGCCCAAAGCTTCGAGAGATCTTGTATGAGGGTATTCTGGAGGTTCTTGAGGGGCGTGGTTCCGAGGTGGTCGCGAATGACAAAGAACAGGAGAGATTTGGGGATGGTCCTTGAACAAGGTCAGCGCGCCCTTCGTTAGCAGGCTCAGGCATACGTACTTGCTGTCCTTGACGAAAAGCTGCAAATTGACCTCAAAAACGGTCTTAAGCAGGCCCATGTTCGCGCCTTGATATAGACCGACCTGGTGTTCCCAGATGTTGACAATGAGGACCTCGCTGGTCGCGAGCGCGAATAGGGCGCTCTTGCGCTCGAAATCCTGGTCCTCTCCTCGCTCCCTTCCGTCTGTGCCCTCGACGTCCATGACCAGGATGTTCTCTGCCATACCGGCGCCGCCCTCCTCTCGCTTGTTCTTGCTCATCCATATTCCTTTGGTGGTCTGGCGGCGCTCCTGCTCGGACATGACACCAAACTGGGTGCCGAAGAGATGGTTGAGCAAGGTCGACTTGCCCGTCGACTGCGATCCGAAGACGGCAATGAGGTGGTAGTTGAAGCCAGCGGGAATAACCTTCTCGATGTTGAGGTATGTGGAGATGTTGGAGCTGCATCGCACGCAGACGTCAGCTCTTGCTCTTGCTCTACACAGGCACACAGCAAAGATATACGCACTTGAACACCTTGTCCTCATCAATGACCTGTACGCCATGCTCGTACGCCTCCTTACCGGCATCGTCGCCAACGTTGGCAAAGTGCGCGTTCATCATCATGCCTGGAGCGGTGGGGTGTCGGACATTGCCAGGCCTGGACCCGTTGACCTTTAGAGATTCGGAGGCCATGATGGATAGGGCAGCCGGGCGCCGCTGCACGTGTCCGGGAAGAATAACTTGGTGTAAAGGAGAAAGGTGGCCGTTGATGTCACAGGGCAAGGGGATATCGAGGGCCGCGAAATGATTCGTTGCAACAGCCCCCTCGCTTAGGCGGGCTAGGTAGTGACCTCCGCAGATGACGGGTTAGAGCATCATGTACGCCTGCTGCGTGCAGGTTTGTAACGTCTGCGGCCGGCAAGCAGCGCAGCATGCATCTACCCCATGGCCCATGGCAGCGGTTGGCCGTACCGTGGTAGCTTGCATCTCGTGAAGACGGGTCCAGATCAAAGGCTTCGACGATCGCCCGTCACCAACATGAACATGCGCCGTTGCCAAGGGAACAACAACGTGGGGCAACGCACGCAGGCACGGCGTAAACGTGTCAGCCTATCCAAGACACTCTGAACCTGTGGCGTTATGGTTTGCATGGGAACATGTGTTCTTTTTCTTGTGAACAGCTATCTCTATCTAAATATAGCCAAGCCCATGTGCTCAGCAAAACATGGACCCCAACCAGGTCCAAGGCTCAAGCTACAGCTACTCAAGACACACCAACACTCTTTCTGCTATCTCCCTCGGCCGATCGCCATGTATCCTCCTGCCTCGTGCCGGGAGGCAGGTAGTTTAAGCTCGGGTCAGGTCGTCGATACCCCCCTTCGTCGTCTCGTTTCTCATCTCTTGACCGCGGGTATGCGCCTGAACCGGCTGACATACTGGAAGGACTGGCAGTGAACGTAGGCTTCGATTTGAAATCCGTCGCCAAAGGCAGGAGCGTGCCCTGGCTTTTGGATTGCAGAGCCTTTGCACGTTTGTCTACCTTCGCTGCGTCTGATGTCCGATCATAGAGATACAGACCAAGAAACGTCAAGACCAATCCAAAGGCCTGTACGCTTGTCAAAGGCTTCTTGAACCACACTACCGCGAAGACGATGACGAACACACGTTTGATCAGACTCGCGACAGAGTACGTGACGGGCGATACCATGGAGAGTAGAACAAAGGCGACGATGTTCTGTCCGAAATGGAATGTGCCGTTGAACAAGAACTCAAGTAATAGCCGTCCGTGATCGTAGGCTCCCGGTCGGTCCGAGAGCTCGATCGATGCGTCGTGGAGGAAGTCGCCCAGGAGCGTGAAGCCTTCCGACCATAGCCATAGCGGAAGGGTAAGAAGAAAAGCTAATCCCGATGAATAGCAAAGCAGGTTGAGCTTATCTGGCTTTGTGAACTTGGTTGGCGGCAGCCCCTCCTTCTCGGCTGTTGCTGCGTCGTTGAAGATCTTCTTCGAAACGATGTTCTGTGTTACGAACACGATAGCGCTCGTGAATGCAGAGACGAGGCCAATGAAATTGGCGTTGAAGTCTGCTGAGCACGCCAAAACCACACCGACTGTCAAGGGCACCAGAGACAGATACGTAGGTATCGAGTAACGGATTCCATACACAAAGCGGTAGGCTATGACAGTCATGAGGGGAGACAGCCCCTTGATGGTGTGGACCAAGGACACTGGGATCCTCGACGTGGCATCTGCGCTCAGAATATGCCCCCCGATCATGAAGCCTGTAAGGGGCAACGTGGCCACTATTATCTCCTTATGCGGCCGACGGATACCGTATTTCAAAAACGGCATCATTTGTTTCATGCGCGGGTGTCGCTTCGCCAACGCAGCCAACACAATGCACCATCCTGATACGAATGCGAATTGTACGGTCGTGAGTGTGATGGGCTTCGGTAGCGCGGTAAGGATAGCTTTCGAGGACATGTTTGTGAAAATGGAGGTCATGTACCAGATGCCACAGAGCATCTATCCCCGTTAGCCTGTACGCCTCCTAGTTGAGCGATTCCACTTACAATGAGCTTTGGAGACAGCGGCGCCTTGAGCGCATCAGCAATCTCATGCGCGTTTTGGCTGACACTTCCCTTGCGTGTCCTTATCGTCTTGAAAGCCTCGCTCAAACTCTTTTGCCGCCCGTGTCTCGTCGACGGTCCCGACGTGGAGCCATTCGAGAACCCGAATCTCCCCTCTTTACGTGACTGCCACCTGTCTGTATGTGTTGCGCTTCCATTCGAATGCGCCGTGTGGTTGGGGCTCGCAACGCGCGAGGAGCTGAGGCCGAGCGGTTCCTCTTCGTGTGTAGGAAGCAATTCGGGCTGAAAGGCGGGAAATTTAAACGTCGTGTGCGGGCTCGAGTCGCGCGTCGCCGGAGACATGCTGGTGAGATCGGAGGTGTTGTAGGATCGTGTGACTTTGCAATCTTTGATTAGGCCATTTGGGGCGGCGCGATTATGATGGTAGCTGGCAGTATCTTATGGCACAATCTCCCTGCGAGGTACACAAAGACTCAAGTCGCACAATCGTGGTCGGGTGCGCGCTGCTCAAAGACGGAACGAATGGTGCGGAGGCCGGAGATCGGATTCGGAGGGCGGCGGTGTTGAGGGTGAGTGTTGGCGACCAAGCGTTGCGATGGCGCATCTTCTCGTTGGTGACATCGACACGCGTCCCAATACGGCTCGGATGTGCTGCTCTAGCTTCTACAGGGGCCCATGTACCCTCGCTCCAGCTTGGGCAGGTAACTACAACACTGGCAGCTGCACAGGACACGGTGCCCCTCTCTCCTCACACTGACACCTGAGCCAGCTTGACTCACGCATCATGCTGGCTGGCCATACAATGTCTACCTTGCTTCCTCGATTGTGTGTTGCGTTGCTGCTCTTGCTGCCGTTATGTCATTGCTCCACCATGGCCCCACTATCGCCCTCGCCCAAACCCATGTTCTCGCTCAGCAGCTCCTGGCAGGTCCTTGGTCCTTTCCAGATTGGAACTAGAGGTCAGTGAGCATTCACAGTCTTCATGCTACATGCTAATGCCTCTGTAGAAGCGACATGGGGTGCAGACCCGCTCGAGTATCTCGGTGGCTTCAAGAGTCTCCGGTACAACCCAGATGCCACCTTCCGGAGCTCTCTGCCGACCAATGGTACCGCTAGATGGAACACTACCGAAGTAGTACGGTCAACAACTGGATCGACATCAGTAAATGCATCTTTGAGCGTCAGTTACTCCGATGTCGACTGGCAGTTTCTGAAAACTGTATACGGATGGGCTTCTGTCCAATACCAAGCATGGGCGCGAGGCGAACTCGTAATTCACGGCGACGAAACTCAATCGGTCATTCTACACACGGATTCCATCCTTGAATACTGGGTAGATAATACGCACTACTTTGGCGGTGACTACTACACGTTCCGCAAGGCCCCACCTGTCTTGCATCTGAGTCCCGGCACCCACAGAATCGACCTCCGGCTCGTGCGAGATGTCCGAGCATTTGGAGGAATCCTCGAGCCGACCATCGATGTTGTTTTGGACGTCCAAAAGGTTTCAGGTACGCTTGAACTTGCCAGGCCAGGCATTCTCATGTCCGACGTTATCGATGGCAAGCTCGCAACGCCGAGCGGATCGGTCTTCCTGCGCAACAGCGGTGAACATGATATTGAAATCCTCGAAATTCGAGCTGCAAACGTGAACACAAACGCCAGCTCCACGTCCCCATTTCCCAAACCGGACCCAGGTTCTCAGTCATTTGTAGCACGAAGTGTTGAGCCGACAGATGAAGCGCCAAATAGCGAGCAGACACCTCGTATCATCCTGGTCGCTGGCCAAACCAGACCTGTCGCGTTTGAATTATCGCTGCCTTCCCAAAATGCTTCTTCAATCGCTTATAACATCACCTACAGAGCCGTTGGTGGTAGCCACTACTCCAGCCTGGAGGTGTCCCAGGACCTTAAACATGTCTCGACATTCAATGTTCACAAGATCACCTATCTGCATCCCAGCGGGATGTTATCATACGCCATGCTTCGGCCCCCAGCTAGGAACGCATCGTGTCGGACGAATCAGAAAAAAGCCCCCATCTTCTTGATTCTGCACGGAGCGGGGGTGGAAGCTGACAACCCTATGGTCACTACAGCCATGGATCCTGGCACCGACTTGTGCGCTTGGGTTCTATTTCCCACAGGTGTCACAGCATGGTCTGGAGACGACTGGCATAATTGGGGCTTTTCGGACGTTGAAGCTGCTATCCAGGCTATACCTGATTGGATTAAGAACGCCAACTGGGGTGGTGTAGGAGCGGATACTGACCGATGGATTGTCGTTGGCCACTCCAATGGCGGACAAGGAACGTGGTACACCCTCTCGCATCGACCTGATAAAGTTCTAGCAGCTGCTCCCGTTTCCGGCTATTCAAGTATACAGAAGTATGTGCCGTACGAATTATGGCAGCCGGCGGACCCGAGACGCACGGCGATCATCAGCGGCTCGCTTAACAGCTACAGACATGAAATGCTAATGTCAAATACTCGCGGAATACCCATACAGCAACAACACGGTGAGATAGATGACAATGTACCGGCATACCACTCCCGATTCCTTGCTCAGCAGATCCACCTTGCAGATGCTACGTCCAGCTACAGCGAAATTGAAGACCAGAACCACTGGTGGGACACCATTATGGCAACGCCAGATCTAGTCAGCTTCTACAAGACTCAAGCACAAAACAAAGATTTCCTGCCGCGAAGACTAGACGAGTTCAGCTTTGTGGTAGGTGATCCTGGCGACATGGGCAGCAAATGCGGTGTAAAAGTGACGCAACTTGAAGAGCCAGGCCAGTACGGAAAAGTTCATGTTAAGGGCAATATGGTAAAAACTACGAATGTTTTAAGCATCGAGTTCCTACCCCCATTCTGGAACGACTCAGTTATAGTTGATGGTCAAGAGTTCAGTCTACCCGAACAAGGAGCGAGAATCAGCCTACGGTCTAACACTTGGGCCATGGGACTACTCGAAGCCGAGGAAACATCAACCACAAGAAGAGGACGGCAACTAGGCTCTATGACCGCAATTCTACGCACGCATGGGCCATTCCTCATTCAGCACCAGGGATCTGCTACCACATCGCATGTTGCACTTCAAATCTCCCGTAACCTGCACCAGTACTTCCAAGCCGATACGGCCATCATGTCACACATCTCGGGCTCTCGACTGTCCAACCATACTGGGAATGTTATAACTCTCCTGACTAACTCTTCCCTGGAAAATGTCCAGCCTGATTTCCCGATCCAAGTGTCTGGGAATGGTGTTTCTATCCGTGATGCCAAGGGCCGCGACCATCAATATGGCGAAGAGGCTCATGGGGCAGCCTTTTTGCGACCGCTCGACGGTGAAAGGCTTGAGTTGGTCATATGGGGCGCCGATAATGCCGGTATTGTGCAAGCTGCTAGGATAGTTCCGATGCTCACAGGCGTTGGGCAGCCAGACTTTGTTGTTTTTGGCGAGGCTGCGAAGTGGGCAGGTATTGAGGGCACAGTCGCGATGGGCTTCCTCGACAGCAATTGGGAGGTCACAGCATCTAGCGTCGTTTCTTGATGTATCCAGCTGTGAAAGGCTGCGCGTGGAAACCAATGGACACTTCTCAGCACGTCTTGCACTGCCAGTGAAAGTGAAAGGGCCCTAGTTGCGAGTGCGGTAGCAGCCACCTGTAGTCATTGCACCAGGCCCACGCGTGATTCTCCGTTTGCTGTTAATATCTTTTTGCGTCTTTTTTTTGGCTGAGTGAAAGCGAACTGTCGCGTGGGCACTGGGCACTTGCCCCGGCCGCCTGCGCTTGTAGAAGCTTCTCCATTACCTCGCGTCCTTCCCACCTCCTTCCTCCACCCCACCTCACCTTCTTTGCAAATCTGCTGCGCTCCTTGCAAGTAGCGGAAGCCTTTTCCTTCGCACTTTCCGTAATCCAGCTGGCCGTTGGGTCCTGCTCATCTATCCCCATCTGCCTTGTCTTTCCTGTTTCTCACTCACTCTGCATCTACTTTGGCCATTTACGTCGCCAAACCAGCACCCTCGAGCTACCGCGTCTTGCATACCATTTACGCATCTGCTCAGTCTATCCAGACTACGCCCATCTCTCGGATCTCTTACATCTACCTGCTCGTCCAACGTCAGCAGCAATGAGCTTCAATATCACATCCGACGGATCTCCAACGCCGCGCAAGGGTCCTGTTCGGTTCCCGGGTGCTTCTGGAGATCTTCGAGTCAAGACCGCTCCTGAGGGTCAGGGTCAGGCGGTAGGCACAAGCCAAACTTACCCATACCAGTTCTACCATCCTCTCGGCTCATCGTTGACCTCTAACCTGCAGGGTATGAAGCAGCCTCTCAGCTCTTCTACTCTGGGCAACCAGGCCATGTTATCGTTGCAGCAAAGCTCTCTCAAGGTAAGCACTCCCCTTGTCCATCGCTGCCTGCTTTGTCTTCACCCACCCGTACCCTCCACTGCGCCAATCTGACTCTTCACCCCAGAAGGCCAAATTGGACCACGACGGTGCTTCAGTCATGGACTCACTCCTGCAGCGCCTCACCGAACGCTCCCCTCCTGAGCAGTGTACCTCCTCCGATGGCTCTGTTCCTCTCACCCCAGCCACAGACGAGTCTTCTACATCCCTGACGGAACTGTCGACCAGCTCCTCGGTTCTGGTGATCGAAGCTACCGAGCTCCAGAAGCTCAAGGCAGAGCTCCAAGAGGCCCGCAACGAAGTCTCTCGCATGAACCAGGAGATGCACAGCCACAACGTCGCAAGGTCTACGATGGAGCACCTGGGACAGTCCTCCGAGGCCGATTACAGCTACACTGGCGATGTCACCGAACAAACCCTTGCCCAGCTCCAGAGCAAGTTCAATGCCTCGATCCGGGCCAACAACGGATGGGGCGGCGAGCCAATCCGACCTTCGTTCAACAGCAACACCAGCTTTGGTTCTCAGTATCAGGCACAATCCCGACCATCCAATGCACAGAACGGCTTTCGCAACAATGCCAAAGGGTTCCTCAATGAGCCCACCCACTTTCCACTTGACCAGAGCTTCGGTGGCAGTGGCATGAATGCCGGCCTGGGGGGCTACTCGAATGGTAACGGACTAGGCAACACCACCTTCAACGCTAGCTTCAATGGCTTGAGCAACCCACCTACTCGCTGCAGTTCCGCCTTTGACCAGACTTACAACCAGTACGCTGTGCCATCCATGCATGGGTCTGCCTACCCTGCGCCAATTGGAGCCGTGGGCGATAGCAGGCTCTCTGCAGATGCGAGCGAATTCAACGTGGCTTCTGGAATGGGCCCCTCCCCCTGGAACTCACAGGTATGAGTTCATGACTCACTGTCTCCGAGATGGTATTGCTGACACTTTCCATAGGCTTCTAGCGAGACGAACACTTCTCAGTACGTTCCTCCAGTCGAGCCAATGAACTACCGACGCCTATTGGACCGCAACATGAGCTGCAACTGGAAGTACATTGTCGACAAGATCATCTGCAACAACGACCAGCAGGCATCCATCTTCCTTCAACAAAAGCTGAAGGTTGGCACGCCAGAGCAGAAGTACGAGATTGTCGAAGCAATCATCTCTCAAGCTTACCCTCTGATGATCAACCGCTTCGGCAACTTCCTCGTTCAACGTTGCTTTGAACATGGCACGCCCGACCAAGTCATCGCCATCGCCCAGGCCATTCGCGGTAACACACTAGCTCTTAGCATGGATGCCTTCGGATGTCATGTCGTTCAGAAGGCCTTCGATTGCGTCCCCGAAGAGTACAAGGCGACCATGGTCCACGAGTTGCTCCGCCGCATCCCTGAGACTGTTATCCACCGCTATGCGTGCCACGTGTGGCAGAAGCTCTTCGAGCTCCGCTGGAGTGACTCCCCCCCTCAGATCATGCGCTACGTCAACGAGGCCCTTCGTGGCATGTGGCATGAGGTAGCTCTCGGCGAGACGGGCAGTCTGGTGGTGCAGAACATCTTTGAGAACTGCCTCGAGGAAGACAAGGTATGTCACTGCTCTTTCTTGTTTGATACAAATTACTCACCGTGACCAGCGACCCTGTATCAACGAAGTCCTTGCTAGCATTGATGTCATCGCCCATGGCCAGTTCGGAAACTGGTGCATCCAGCACATCTGCGAACACGGAGCTCCCGCTGACCGAAGCCGTGCCGTCGACCACATTCTTCGCTTCGCTACCGAGTACAGCACCGACCAGTATGCTTCCAAGGTGATTGAGAAATGTCTCAAGATTGGTAACAGCGAGTTCTTGGATCGTTACCTGGAGCGCGTCTGCGAGGGCCGGCCCGACCGTCCCCGCATGCCATTGATTGACAGTAAGTGTTGGCGTAGTAGCCTTCTCCCCGAGTACCGCTGACAGAATGCAGTTGCTGGTGACCAGTTCGGCAACTACCTTATCCAGTACATTCTCACCAACAGCGCCGCACACCACCGCGAGCTTGTGGGCAGCCACATTCGCAAGCACATGGTCTCTCTTCGGGGCTCCAAGTACGGCTCGCGCGTCGCCATGCTCTGCTGTAACCCGGCTGTTGCTACCCGCCCAGGACCTCCAGCAGGCATGATTCCCCGCTACAACAACTCTGTTCCGCGCAGCGCGTACGCTGGAGCTTTCCGCTAAGCTCGTCATCTGACGGGACATACCTGTTCCAACATAGACAACGTTGGTTATCGTAGTCATGGACGGACCTGTTCCCGACATGGATCTCGAACAAGGTAACGGGTATATTTCGAGCAACTACTCAATGTCGAATCTCTCTTGTCGAAGTGGTTGAGAAGGATTGAAGGTCAGCCGGTCCCTGCTGTTAATTGGGAAGATATCTCTTTCTCGAGCACGTTACACCCCATATGTCTTCTCTTGCCTACCATAACAAATTGTCTTTGATCACATGGTGAGCATAGTATGGCGAGCAAGTGGGGAGAAGAGAGGAATTGGATGCGGCGGGCATGCTTATCCTTTTTACACAAACGCATGCGGATAGCAAGCAATGGTTACGGCGATAGCATCCAATAGATTCAGAAATCTCACCTACACTTGTCGCCTATGGTGTTTTGCGTGAAACGTGCGTCTTGAGGTGATGGGCGTGGCGTCGAGCCTGTGTGAGGTTGTGGTTGTGTGGTTGGTGGTGTTTGTGATGTTGAGTCCGACTTTGGCACGAGATTCGGGGATGGCGGTCTCGATTCGGGATAGCTCGGGCATGTTTGGGAGTCACTCAAACTTGTCGAAACTGCCGTCGTCACATGGCAGCAAGAACGCGCAAACTTTGGTCAGCATAAAAATCTGTAAAAGGGTCGACGCCGAGGAGAAAAGGCGCTGGCTCGCGTGAGCAACGAGCGGCATGTTGACGATGCCGATCGGCATGTGCTGGGTAGTTAGCGCATGATCCCGAACAAATACGAGGGACTGCCGAGATCAAGCCTACCCTGTCTACCAGTCGGCGCACCAGATGGTACGCTGTAGGTACCTATTGCGGGTGCAGAGAGCCGGCATGTGGAACCAGCCACGATCACAGCAGAGGAACAGGTGCGAAGGAAACACAGCTTCTGTGCAGAGAGAGATGGCCGGACAAAGATCAGATCAGTTCAGATCAGGGCCAGGTGGACTGATCTCGGATTTGGGAGGATTGGGTTCTAGGCAGGGCCTGCCGAAGTGCCTTACCTCTGAGCGCTAATTGTGCCGCCTGCGTCCGGATCTCGGCGACGTCACCATCGCGTGTGGATTTCGGCGTCGCGTTGCCTTTTTATAAGCATTACGCCCGCGCCTCCAATTCCTACTCTTTACCTGCTCCCTACCCCTTCTCCGCACACGCCCCAAAAACCCGCGCAACACACGACACTCATCTTCCTCACTTCGCAAACAACATAGTAAATCAACATGAAGGTCCTCACCGCAGAGCAAGAAGAGGCCCACTACAAGTAAGTCTCCGTGGTGGCGCAATCACAAGAGAGCGCTTGCTAACAGCGCAACAGCGCCTCGGTCAACGGCGGAACAATTGGTGGAGTCATCGGAACAACAGTTGGCGCTGCCGCAGTCTATGCTGCAAGCAGAAGATACCCTTCATTCAGAGCTCTCACGCTGCCCTTCCGTGCTTTCCTCGTCACCTCGACAGGAACATTCATCGGTATGCAATCTTGGATGCGTCGAGCGCAGTCACCCCCACTATAGAACACACAGCTGACTGCGTTTTAGCCGTCATTGCGGCCGATCGCGCTTCGGCCAAATACGACATTGAGCACACTCCCGAGAAGCAGGCCCAGATCAAGCGCGACCGCGAGCGCGAAGCACTCCTCGAGCAGAACAAGACCGCCGTCCAGCGCGCAAAGGAATGGGCCACTGACAACCGCTATCCCCTCCTCTTCGGCTTCTGGATTGCCTCCATGGCTGGCTCATGGCACCTTGTAAACAGGAACAGGTACCTCAGCGGCTCGCAGAAGCTGGTGACGGCGCGTATGTATGCGCAGGGCTTGACTCTCACCGCGCTGCTCACTAGCTTTGCCTTCGAGGGCAGCGATGCGGCCAAGGGCAAGGGACGTTGGGAGACGATCAAGGTCATCGACCCCAACGATCCCGAGCACAAGAACGTCATCGAGAAGCGGATCCACCACGAGAGGTATGCTGGCGAGGATCAGTGGAGAGGTACGTTTCATCCGCGTTTTTGGTTTTGTTGTATGGTCAAAGGCGATACAATCCTCTTGATGCAACACTTCTCTGAGGAAGCCTTGCTGACTTGTATATACAGAGATGGTCGAGGCTGAGGAGCAGCGTATCAAGGAGCGCGACGCTGCCATCGAGTCGAAGAGGCAACATCCCAAGTCGGAGTCTAAGAGCGAGAAATAGACGACTCTCGTCGAGTGCGTTTCCGGTTCGATACCTCGCCACCTTTCCGATTCACCTCTTGATCCCTCAGCGAATTGATGAACGACCTTGCTTTCTTGCGCATCTGCATTCCTATATCTCTCGGCGTTCGTCGGAAGAACGCGACTATTATATTCCTTAGATCCACGACACATGTACAGTAGTATTCAGATCGACTGGTATACGGCGGCGAAGACATTGTAGATACTGGCGCCCTTTCTGAATTGACGACTAAGTTTTGTCAGCATTTACCTACTAGTTACGTTCAAAATACCATTGAGAGATTTCCTATGATATCTTTTCGTCACCCCAACCTCAACTGTCAGTGCATTGCATAGCCGCCACAATGCCGCAAAGTTGGATGAGCGGGCGGATCAGGGTCCGTCATGACGTCTGCACTCCGGTGTGAAGGGTCCGTCAATCACATGGCCCAAACACTGCAGGTACGTAGTTGGACCAAATTACAGCATTGTTCTATTTGGATCATGTTCATGTAGTTACATGCGCTCCATCTGCGTACTACTCAGAAAGCAAAACCTGACCGATACGCCTCACCCGTATACTCTTCAGCCCAGGATATCAACCATGTCCTTCACCACCCGTGCGACAGCGACAAACAACCATCCCCAGCCCCCCACCACCAAACCCGCACCAAACACGCCCCCTCCGACCCTAGCCGCTGTATCAACCCAGCTACTCCACGACGCGCACCTCGTCCCCGCACCGCTGAAACCCCACGACGCCACTTCCACCGCCCTCATCGCCTCTCTCCGCCTCCACCCAACCCTCGAAGCAACCCTGCACCTCCTCAACGCCGACCTGCCGTCCGCGCACTTCCTCGTGCGCCATATGCAGGCGCCGCCGGCGCTCGAGGGCATGCTGCTGCACGGGATTCTGCACCGGTGCGAGGGCGACTTTGGGAATGCGCGCGCCTGGATCAGCGACGTCGGCGATGCGTGTGCCGGGTGGGTGCCGAAGCGGAGAGAGCAAGGCGAGAGGTTGGACAGCGAGGTTTGGAAGCGCACGAGGGGGGCCGGTGGCGTGGACGTGTCGTTGGTCGAGTTTGTGTATGGGGACCAGGGCGCCGACGCGGCGACGCGGCTCGTGGATGATGTCAAGAGGATGCGGGGTGAGGGAGGGGATGGGGCGGAGCTTGAGAGGCGGATTGCAGAGGAAATGAGGCGTATGTTGGAGTGGTGTCGGGCCAAGTTTGGGGATGGAGAGTGGGTGAATGCGCAGAGCGCGTGGGTCAAGAACAGCGCCGAGGTGCAAGAGATGTCGAACGACATGGTCAGCGGGGACAAAGGGTGGCGCAAGTTTTGACGGGGCGCGCGGGGGGAGAGAAGCAGGACATGTCGAGACTGTGTAGAATGTATATACTGCTGTTGTTTTTGATAACTACACCAGCAGCACAGTAGCATTACCGCCGTCCAGCTAAGTAAAGGAAATAAGCCCGCAGCAACATGCAAAAAAGCAAGACACAGACCCCAAGGCCGGCCCGTCCCAGCACAGCACAGCCAAGCGCCTACAGAGACAAGCAGAAACAGGAAACAGAGGCTGTCGAAAGTGAGGGTAATGAACCAAAGGGGGACATCCTGGACGCCGCGAAACTTGACATGACTCGTGCTCGTTTGCACCCGACGAGGTGTAGGTATTGTATCCGTTCATTTGGCGTAGCACATCGTAAGTTCATCCGCCCAAGTACCGAATTGGCTGCTGCCGCTGCGCAGCACATCGTGTATTAAGCGCGTGCTAAGCTCGGCTAACAGCACCCCTTCTTCTGGTCCCCATCGGCAGACTTGCTGATTTCGAGGGGCACGTTGTTGCCACCAGGAAGGTTCTGGCCGCCTTCTCCCTGGTCCAGCGCTTTGCTCGAGACAATACGGTAGATTTCTGTTCAGTATGTTAGCACAGTCTCGTTACTGCGTGGTGGAGACGAGGTTGGTAGTCAAGAGGCGGTGTGGGCGTATGTTTGCGCAGACTCGCTCCTTGTCTGGCCTTGTTCGATGTACAACTGTGACTGGTTGGCATGGAGGAGGTCGTACCTGTGAGGATGTTCTGGAATGCAAGTTCGACGTTGCTGGCGTCCAACGCAGACGTCTCGATGAAGGAGAGGTTGTTTTCGCCTAAGTCGAGCATGCGTTAGCTGCCGTGTCTGGCGAGGGCCTGATCCGCCGAGTCGCGCGACCTCGAGTACGTACTTGCAAACTGCTTGGCTTCCTCGGTAGGCACTGCCCGCAAATGCCTCAAATCGCTCTTGTTTCCGACAAGCATGATGACGATGTTGGAGTCGGCATGGTCGCGCAGCTCCTTCAACCACCTTGTGACGTTCTCGTAGGTCTGATGCTTGCTGATGTCGTAGACGAGCAGCGCGCCGACAGCGCCACGGTAGTATGCAGAGGTAATAGCGCGGTATCGCTCCTGGCCGGCGGTATCCCAGATCTGAGCCTTGATGGTTTTGGCGTCGACCTGGATGGAGCGGGTGGCGAACTCGACACCGATGGTCGACTTGGAGTCGAGGTTAAACTCGTTGCGAGTGAATCGGCTCAACAGGTTGGATTTACCAACGCCAGAGTCTCCAATAAGGACGACTGTTGGGGGGGGTTAGCAGGGCAGCGGGAGCGGGGCTGGCAGTGGCCGTGGCCGTGGCCGTGGCTGTGGGCAAGCGTACCCTTGAAGAGAAACTGGACAGGAAGAGTCAGTACAACAGGAGGGGAGAGCGACAGACATGTCGCACAGGAGACTCACGTCATATTCGTCGTTCGCCATTGTTGCGGTGGGCGAGCGGGGGTGAGGGTGGGCAGTGTGCGGGGAGACTCGAGGGGCAGCGGCAGGGTGTAGTGGAGAGGCGTGGCGTCAGGGGGGGCGTCGGAGACAAGGTCACGGCTCGCGGGATCCCTTTGTCGGTGCTGGGCAAGAGTCGTGATCTGGCAGCCTGCTGGATGCTCTCCCCGTGGACCAGCTGGCTGCGACAGCGCCAAGAGGCCCGCCACGCTAGCCGCCGCTCTGGGCTAGCCCCTCGACCTACTCGCTGCTGCTTGCGTCAGGCGAGCTCGAGCGCCCGAGCGCAACTCTACCTGCTCGTCCCATCCTCCTACAGCCACTCTCAAACCAAAACGGCCCTGACGCCCCAAACCCAGCACGGGCGCTCATTCTCCGGGCTGGCCCGCTAGTGGGGTGAAGGCCGGAAACAATGTCTCACCTGGAGCGTGACTACGATACAGACGCTATTTCCGTCACGTCTACTGTCCCTAGCGACGCTGGAGTCGAGTACGACGTCGAGGATATCATTTCTGAGGGTTGGGATGATAACGGTTCAAAGTATCTCGTCAAATGGGCGGGCTACCCATTGCACAGGTTCATCTTATGCTGCTTACAGTCCGAGACTTTGCTAACTGCTCGGTAGATGTAGGTTACGGATGACTTGTCTCTCACTACCTAGAATGCTAATGGGCTGACAGGCACCTGGGAACCCCCAGAGCATCTGCAGGGGACTAGTCTCATCCAGGCATGGGCGCGTAAACGCGTTGCCATGGGCGAGGATAGTTTCATGGCCTACACTGAGAAGAATATGACAGAATATGAAGAAGCATGTGACAGGGCTGCAGATGCTAAACAGCGCAGACAAGAAAAGCGCGAGAGAAAACGCCGTAGACTAGGACAGAGACAGACGACGCGCTCCATATTTGGCCAAGATAGCAGCAGCGAAGACGATATTCCGATCATCAAGAGGCGCAGGCCGGGCCATCACGAACTCAGCACACCCGAAAGTGACAGCCTGTTCGTCCGATGCAACGAGAAATTACCCATACAACCTGAGAAGCTCACAGTGCCTAGTGCGCTCACCAGACCGCCTCTTGTGCCCCGCAAACTGCCACTAGAGCAGTCCTCGTCTGACAGCGAAAGCTCGACTTCTGAAGGGTCAATAGCCATTCGAAAGAAGAGGAACCAGGCTACCACCAAAAGCTCGCAACGCAGAGACAGCCACGGGCTAGGGAGCTCTATCCTGCAGCCAAAAAGTTCAGAACACACGACCCATGCGTCTTCAAATTCAGTCGTGAATCCACGGTCTTCGAATGCTCCGACCACCTCGACGGCACAGATGCCAGGAGCGCCTCCGGCCGCATCTAATCAACACACGTCGAAGAGACGGAATAGTACAGATAGGGCAGCATCACGCCATACGACAGCCACTTCCCTAGCCACAGGCTCACGGGCAGCTGCAGCCACAGCGTCTGCAGCCACAGCATCTGCAGCAGCGAAAGAGTCTTCAAACCCCAATACCGCAATTCGAACGCCTAGCAAAAGTAGTTTGCAGGCCGCCAAGAAACTTACTTCATGCACGCAAGCACCAGCCCCGATCAAGTTCGTAGATCAGCCTGCAGTGCAGAGAAAGGAATGGCACAGCGACAAGCAATTCTCGACACTGAAATATCGACACAATGCTGCCAAAAGAGCCAGCGCCGAGAAACCCCCTGATGTCGGATCACTGTCTTTTGTGAACGGTCCCCCAACAGGGTTGTCTACAGCAACCCCCCCTACGCGAGCAGACAATCTATACGGCCGGCGGGATACCACTGAACTCCGGGCTCGAGACGAAGATGCGGGCGGGGAAACCCTACAAAATGATATATCACGACGAAGTTCTGGCACCGCGGTTGAGCCTCTGGCAGAATGGGAGGCAGATAAGATACGCGTGGTCTGTCCTGACTGGAGGCTCAGTAGCAACTGTCCCTATGGCGCGCAAAAGTGCCGTTATATGCACCGAGATTGTGACCCCTCTGGAAAAGAATATCCAATTGGTGACATCTTCGGATACTTGAAACCAAAACATCGTACGCCGGCAGCCATGTGCATGTACTGGTATAATGGTAAGTGCACTAAGTCAACTGAGGCGTGCTCGTACGCGCATACATACACAGGATTCACTCTACGCGACTCGACTATGGTACCAATAGAACCCAACGACAGAGCAAAGCAGCCCGTCGAGAAAACAAAACAACTTAATGAGAACACGAAACCATCTGATGAGAAAACCAAACAAGCAAGTGGAAAAACGAAAAAAAAGAATGAGAAAGCACACCCAAGTACTTTGACCTGTTGGTTTTGGAAGAATGCCAAGTGTCGCAAAACAGCAGAGACATGTGCTTACTGTCACTACGATACTAGTGCGATAGCGGCTGACCCCCGAACTATGTCGATTGATGAGACGAAAGTCCAGCCTCGTATCTCAGTCGGAACATCAAAAGATGAGTTACCTGCCCAAACAGTTTCGCGCAACACTCCATCTGCCAACAAACGTGAAGGGGTTCCTATAAAGTCGCATGATCGCGAACACGTAGATGACCAGCCCATGGATGGGACAAGTTTCCTTGCGGAGATTGAAATGACCGGAATCGATTCGCTAGAGTCCCATGCACAGTCTGTACCGGATGTTGCTCAACAAACGGCAAACCCTATAGTTGCCCAGGAGCCCCAGGCAATGGATACACAGCCAAACGTCATGGCTTGTTTGGCCCTAAAGGAAACGATTGAGCAGGCGTGCAGGCTGGACTTCACAGATATGTTCTCAGTCAGCATCAACAGACATGAGAATGCGCTCGCTAAGAGAGCTTTCCTAATCTTTCACCCTGAGGCACATGCGGCAGAGCTCGATTTGATTACTCGATGGCTTTTGCTACACCATGTTGCAGTCAGCAATATGTGGTATGATGGCGCGTGGAACTACTTCAAAGAGCAGACTATCAAAGGCGAATCGGGAATCATCATTGTGAGTGAGAATTCTAGTTCCCAGAGTCCATGCTAATATCATCAGACCTATCCTGACTTCGAATATTTCTGCGAGACACCGGATTTCGGTAATTTGCTCCGCAAGAACGTACGCGTTTGGGCTGTTGGAATGCAACCTAGCCCCGACTTCAATCCTGCAACGACAGAGGATCCTCCCGAGGTACACTACGACCGCATTGAGGTATTCCCACATGGCGGTTTTATCTACATCACCGACGAAGTTTTCGAGAGGAAACCTCAAGTAGCTTTGCAAATCGTGAAGCTGTTCATCAACAGGATCGAGAAGCTCAGTAGTTTGGTTGGTTCAGAACTCTCGCCAAGTGAGATTGTGAATATGCGTCTGGTTTGGCGTCTTTGCGTCCGCCCCGAACTGATGGAGTACCTTTACCAAACTTGCGAAGGCCACATGACAGAGCTTCCTGGACAAGAGTCTGACCACACAGGGTACGTTCAAGTTGATCCGGGACATGAATGTGAAATCTAACTCTGGCTATAGTTGCGCTGAGCTCTACGAGCTTCTCACAACGACAAACTACATCGAACAGGACATACACAAGGAGCCGCTTAGTGCGATACAGGACAAGTTCCCCATCTTGTCTGAGCGCCGGGAGATTGCCGAAGAGTATCCTGTCGACTATTTCAACACGGTGAAGCGAAGCCAGGACCAGGCGAACCTGCACATGCTCCGCTACTACAGCGCAATACAGACCGATCTGCGGCGTGACTACCGCCACTTCTATGTTGTGCACACTGAGCCCTCTGCGCCTTGTGTACAGCAATGGACGCAAGAACTACAGACCATCGCTGAGGTCATGACACCCGAGCAATGTGTGAACGAACTCAGCCAGCCTTCAGCAGATTCCAAGTTCGACTTTCTTGACTTGGCCATGCCTTAGTATAAGTAAGCAGGTCCGGAAGGATCAACTGGGCGATGGAGTAGGGTATCAAAGTAAGAGACAAGTAAGGTACGCCTCGCCGAGTGCTCTGATTAAAGTACATGATATATTGCTCAACTACGCAATATCTTGTGGGGTGTTTTTTGTTAGTTAGTAGTACTTGATAGATGTGTAGCAGAATGGGGAACCCTCGAACTCTCCTGTTCGAACTCACTTCGCCTGGTCCTATCAAGTATGTTGGAATCCAACGGCGTGAACGTCTCGGCATACCCTCGACCGACAGGCAGCATGTGAGGTAATGCTGTTCCGAGATCGGCGGCGCGCGAGGCGCGAATGCGCGAGCGTTTCAGCACTGACGGCACTACATCGGAGGGTTGCGCAGAGCCGCAGCAGCAGCAGACAGAACAGGCCAGCTCCCTATCTCTGGCCGGCCTCACCCACCCCTGTCCGACACATGAAAGCGTTATCTCCCTGGGGCGCGATGATAGCAGGGCGCGCAGGGCGCGTGGAGGGCGTGATAACATCAGATAAGCAAAGGGTCGCTATCAGCCGAGGAAAGCGCGGCTGCTAGTCTCCGCTCGATGGGGGCGTGTGGGAGTGGGTTCTGGACACGATTCCCCGCAGCCAGCATCGTCGGTGGTGGAGACCAAGGCGGCAGCTGTCTTGTATGGTTGCTAGTCGGAGGGCGGCATATGTTAGCGGGCGTGGCTTTGGGCTGAAAAGCGCACGCGAGCGAGTGTCCCCCCCGTCCCGTCCACTCTGTTTAACGCTTCCTTGTTTCTTGTTCTCGGTGCCTGTTCCTCTCCCGCTTGACGATACTTAGTTGGCGTGCCGCCGTGCTCCCTCAGGGTCTCCCCGTTCTTTGTTCCCCGGATCTTGGAGCCTTCTTCCGACCGCGCCGTATCGTTGCATTGGCAACCGCCGACACAGTGCGTTATCTGTACATATATCGAGAGCCGCAGTCATGGAGTCGGAGAAGAGGAGCGTCAGCATCACGGGTGCGGGCAGGAGGGCGTCGGCGACGGATCCCAGTGCAGATGCTGCGCTCGCGAAGCTGGGGTACCAGAGCGAGCTGCCGCGCAATTTGAGCATGTTGAGTGTCTTGGGCATGTAAGTTTGGATTTCTCCTGCGGCCTACGTCATGGCGCGTTGTTGCCTCTTTCGGCCACATGCTATCAGCGACGAGATGATACAACCTACAATGCGACGAGATGGCTCTTTGCACTGCAGTTTAGTCATGGAAATAGTTATGGAATCATCTAACACCCCGCAGGTCCTTCGCCATCATGGCAGTTCCCTTTGGTTTGTCGACCACCATGGCCATCACCCTCACCGATGGCCAGAGCGTAACGATCCTCTGGGGATGGATCCTCGTCTCGCTCATCTCGCTGAGCATTGCGGCTTCGCTAGCGGAGATCTGCGCCGTATATCCCACCGCCGGCGGTGTCTACTACTGGAGCGCGATGCTGTCGACACGAGAGTGGGCGCCTATTACTTCCTGGGTCACGGGCTGGCTGACGCTGGTTGGAAACTGGACTGTAACACTGTCTATCAACTTCAGCGGCGGGCAGCTGATTCTGTCTGCAATTACCCTCTGGAACGAGGATTTTGTGCCAAATGAGTGGCAGACTGTGTTGGCTTTCTGGGCAGTCATGCTCATCTGCATGTTGGTCAATATCTTTGGGGCCAAGTACCTTGATCTGATCAACAAGATTTGCATCTATTGGACAGCAAGCAGCGTCGTCATAATCATGATAACGCTATTGACCATGGCGGACACTAAGAGGGACGCCGAGTTTGTTTTCACGCATTACGACGCCAGCCAGAGTGGATGGTATGTATTTTCTTTATAAAGATCTTCGAAAACAGCGGCAGTGCTAACCAGGATCACAGGCCATCAGGATGGGCCTTCTTTGTCGGCCTTCTCCAAGCTGCATACACGCTCACCGGATACGGTATGGTCGCAGCAATGTGTGAAGAAGTAGCCTACCCCGAACGCGAAGTCCCCAAAGCCATTGTCCTCTCCGTCGCCGCAGCTGGTCTCACAGGTGTTATCTATCTTATCCCGATTCTCTTTGTGCTTCCGGATGTGCAGCTGCTTCTCGATGTTGCCAACGGCCAGCCCATCGGCCTGTTGTTCAAGACAGTCACTGGCTCCGCGGCGGGCGGATTCGGTCTGCTCTTCCTGATTCTCGGTATCCTGTTCTTCGCAGGAACCGGTGCGCTCACAGCGGCGTCGAGATGTACCTATGCGTTTGCTCGTGACGGTGCAATCCCTGGATCGTCTCTCTGGAAAAAGGTGTCGAAGCGATACGATATTCCGCTCTGGGCACTCATTCTATCGACGGCGGTGGATTGCGTTCTAGGCCTGATTTATTTCGGTTCCAGCGCAGCCTTCACCTCTTTCACAGGCGTCGCGACGATCTGTCTCTCCACCTCATACGGCATGCCTATCCTCATCTCCCTCCTGCGCGGTCGCCAAGCAGTCAAGAACTCATCCTTCTCGCTCGGTCGATTCGGGTTTGCGATCAACGCTCTTACAGTGGCGTGGATCTGCTTGGCTGTCGTGCTGTTCTGCATGCCTGTTAGTCTGCCAGTCGAGCCTGCGACGATGAACTACGCGTCTGTCGTTTTCGCCGGGTTTGCGTTGATCAGTGTGATTTGGTATCTTGTAAGGGGCCGGAAGATGTTCAAGGGCCCGCCTGTACCTCACGATGTTGCGCCTGGGGAGGAAGTCATGGTACCAGGACTTGCAGTGCAGGAGAGCAACCAGGAGAGGAATGGCGACGTGGAAGGGAAAGGAGATAAATTTTAGGCTATATAGTATATGCTCAGATGTAGTTGTACCATTAACGCCTTCTTGTGTCCTAATATACTTTGTGTTCGAATATTTGACTAGGTACCTTTGACGTGTGACAAACGGATTCGACCTTTCTTGGGGAAGACCGCAATCCGGGGAAGGCGCGCTAAAACTCGCGCTAGCGAGACACCAGACGCGGGAACCCGGCCGAACCACTTTACGCGCCTTCTTCCACCTCACTGCGCCGCATGTCAATAAACGCGTCGGCCAGGCCACAACACCATGGCCCTGAGGTGAGTAGACGAGCACTCGATCTTTGTCTCACTCGATCATGTAGTACACACCGTGAGACGATCACTCAACCAAGACAACTAACATGCGTAGCGACTGGAGAAATAGCGTGATTGACCTCACCAACGACTCCGACTCCGATGACAATGAGACCAAATTCGTCCTGCCTCCGGAGGGCCCCTCCTCTGCGAAACCAACTTCCAAATCGAGCAATCTTCCCACTTCCTACCCAGCCAGCGGCCACCATGCCCCTCACCAAGCAGGCGCGCACACACTGAGCAGTGTTGCCACATCAGCCAGTACCTACCAAGCGGCCAACTTGTTTGCGGCAGGTTTCAATGGCACAGTTTCTCAACGCTATGCTGGTGGCTTCGGTAGCAATCCAAACGGCCGAGAAAGCCCAAGCAACCCAGTGCAGGGTCAAGGTGCTAAAAGACGCAAGCTATCAGTCCCCAAGGCGCAGACACCATACACACCACAAATACACGACAATGGCGCATCGCAAAGGCCCCAGGCGTCTACACCCAGCTCACAAGCTACGTTTACTGGTCATGTGACAACCACAACCTCAGGCGCGAAAGTGCGAAGCACAGACAAGGTCCTGTCAGTAAACGCGATGAAGGTGGCACTCAAGACAGGCGCTGGGTCTGTAGCGTTTTTGGAGGAAACTATCGCGACTGCGCCTCGACCCCTCCATATTGGACGCCTGTCCCCAAGCACTGATGTTGCTCCCAGCTGGCCTCCGAGCTCCAGTTTGCCAGCTGCTACATTCATTGAACCGCCTCGGTCAAGCCTGCCTCCTACAAACTCGCATTCTACAATCCTTCATTACACAAATCCACCTTCTACAGATTGGGCCTCCACAAGCCTGGCCCCCGCACCTTCATCCACCCACGATAAGATGGATGTGGATACTCCACTGTCGGCCGCTGTTGGAAACGCTGCTAGTGCCCAGGGATCAGTTGGAGGGGTAGTATTGGATCAACTGCAGGAGTCAAAGGAGGAACCACTGGAGAATGATACACATGTTGACATATCAGATGTGCCGCAAATCGCTAATACATCTCCTGCTGTATTCGAGAAAGAAGCAAGTAACTCGAGAATTATCAACTCAACCCCCGCAACTTCGACCGCACCAAACCCCACAGTGAACACTAAGAGCAAGGGCGCGTACAGCGAAGAAGACGACCACTTTTTGATATTCCTGAAGGAAGTCAAGAAGTACATATGGCGCGACATCACTACTGAGTTTTCAAGGTATCGTCCTCAGCGCCAATATTCCAATCTGCAGTCACGTTACTCCGGAGTCTTGAATAAGAGAGATCGTTCTCAAGACCCAGCAACGCTGAATCTCCCTCCTCGTTTTTCCGCAGAGGCCACAATCGACTGGGCTACTATCCACGCCGAAGCGCCTGGGCCAAGGTCTTTGTCCAGACCACCTAGTTCTCGGAGAAATACTCAAAACTGGCCTATGTATGAAACGTTCGTTGAGCAAGGCTATTCTTCTGGAGCAGACTCTGGATCTCGTCGAGAACGATCGCGTCGCGCTCCAGCAGTCAATTACAACTGGAAGCGCCTCAGAACGCAATTCGCGGACAGCACAGAGCAGGAGGATGAGGGTAGCGTCGTAGGAAATGCACCAGATGAATCAGATTCTCAGATGCAACTTGATATGCCGACCGAAGACCCGCCAATCCCCTGCGTTGAAGCGCCACCTCAAAACAAGCCACTGGAAATGCAATTTGCAGCGGACGATGCCAAGATGGGCTTGCTCGCTGACCAAAGACCAAGGAGGAGTTCACAAGAAAAACTACCTTATCTGAACATTTCTCAGCGTCGCGCCATACAAGACCCCCCTCGTGACTCAGGGTGGGATCGGAATATCAGCCATGAGTGGAGAGGGGCAGTGCTACACGTGGACTTCAGTCCAGTGGAAATGTGCCTGGTGGAGGGAGCTATCACTAAGCTACTTCCATCAGCGCCTCATCAATCAAGACATAGTACACGTCGAAGGGACCTAAGACATAAGTTGGAAAGTCTTACTGAACCAAATCGACTGCAATTGGTTCATCACCTCAGCAGGCGCCTCAGTTCTCGAAGTTCTGCAAGTATCAAGGCATTCCTGGATGATTTCAGAACAGGGAACATCTCGGAAGACCCCCAAGTGCAACGATTAGCAACAGTTCGGCATGAGGTTTTCAGTTCCCGCCAGAACAAGTCGATGATTGCCACTCTACGTCAGCGCGAGCTAGGACTCCAGTCAAGAAGAGGATGGAAGATGGGATCCAACCCACTCAGTTACCAGACCAAAAACATGATGATGGACACGCTAGGGTCAACCTGGTCTTGGACGGGAGCGTCCAGCGATATACACACCGTCGCCTGGTCACCTAACGGAGAGTACTTCGCTGCGGGAGCTGTTGCTGTCACAGATCAAGACTCCATGCAATACAACCGACCGAACAACCTCTTGTATGGCAATGTTACACATGGGGTAATTCACGAACTTGGAGAACACAACATCAAACGTCCCAAGACAGAAAAGGGCGCTAACTCAACCAACGCGATGTTCGAAACTCAAGACCCGAAGCTGTACACTACAGTAAGCTCTGTTGCATTCTCACACGACGGCAACCTCATGTACTCGGCCGGTTATGATCAGCACGTCTGCATATGGGAAATCAACCAGGGCTCTTCGCAACCGACCCTTGGTCGTGATTTAGTTCACAAAGCTGAGGTTGACATGATGGCTGTCAGCCAGACACAATATGGTACTGTAGCTACAGCGGCAAAGCGGAACAGCGATAATTCTGTCAAGCTAATCACATTTGACGAGGACTCGATAGGTGACGACAGCTTCCGTCCCAAAATACACAACTACAATTCCAGGAAAGCTGTTAACAAACCGGGTCTGAACATCCTCCCTACTGCACTCAAGTTCGAGCCGACATACGGCCGCTTGCTTTTGGCCGGCTTCGGGGCGAACGTCCGGCAGGACAATGGTCTCGACACCACAGGCGATCTTTGCGTCTGGGATATTGAGACTCAGACGGACCTAGCTGTGCACGGGTCTAGTAGGAACGTCTTCGATGTGACATTTAACCCATACCAAAGGCACCAGCCGTTTTTTGCCATTGGGTGTGTGGCCAACGGCAATGTCAACAGAGGCACACGCTCGGTCATCCGCCTGTATTCCGGCTTTCACGAGCCTATCAGATACTCGCGTCAGGTGGAGCTAGAGTGCCCCGCACTGGACATGAATGACGTTGTATGGTGGTGAGTTGTTCTGGTCTGCTCTCTTCTCACTCTGCTGACACATGCAGCCCGTACGACGAACATTTGATAGCCACCGGTTGCACCAATGGGCGTGTTTATGTCTGGGATATACGCCAGTCCGATGGGCCACTCCATGTGCTCTCGCATGGGCGGTCGTTGATGCCGCTTCAAGATGATGTTCCTCATGAAGTCACCGACACAGGTGTACGCTTCCTCTCTTGGGGAGATAATTCCACCAGGCTGTACTCTGGCTCGTCAGATGGCGTGGTCAAAGTTTGGGACGTCACCCGCTCGCAGCATGATGTGCATGTCAAAGATTTGGCGCACACCAAATCTGGCATCATGTCGGGTGCTTTCAGTCCTGACTTCACCAAGCTCCTCCTTGGCGAAGTGGACGGTTCTGTGAACGTTTTGGAGGTTGGTTCCGTGAATGTTATGGAGGGTCTAGAAACCGACAGAAAAGAGTTGCGATACATTCCCGAGGAAAAGGGGGAAAACACAGAGCCTGCTCTTGCCTCGAGTGTGCTATCTGCTGCACCAGGCTCCGCGGCTGAGGGGACTGATTACCTCCTCAACACCAACCAGCTGCAGCTGATTCCCATGGGCGGTCTTCCCATGCGACAGGCCGTCCAAGGCCCGAAATACCAAGGACCATACGATTGGAGCGTCGACGCACCCTACCTCCGACAGCAAGCCCTCGAATTTCAGCTGCAAATGGCGGTCATGCCGGTTCCCAGCTGCGACATCAGCGCATGCCAATCGTGCATCAATAAAACAACTAGTGAAGAATTCGGCGACTCAGGCCGAAGCCGCGACCGCATCCCGGACGAGCTGCGCAGGCAATGGAGAGCCCTAGTACCGGACGAGCTGCGTGAGCAATGGGAAGACCCAGTAGCTACCAAAACTACAAGCGCGACGACGATGAACTTTCTGTCTGGCAAATCCAAATGCACAGAATGCAACCATCCCGCGCGCCCCTCGACGTCGGCAGCCGGTACCACCATCTCGATCCTCTGCGAGCGCTGCTCCTTTGCCTGTCTGCGCTGCGGCGCCGCGAACCCGGTTGCGGCTGCGACGACGACGCTCATCTGCGACGCGTGCGCTGGCGTGTGGGACATGGGCGCGCTGGGGTACGAGTGCGTGCAGCAGCCCGTGGGCAGGTCGTCGGCGTCGGCGCTGGCGCTGGATGTGCCGCTTCTGAAGCGGTCCGCAAAGGAGTCGTATGCCGACTTTGTCGAGGATGCAGACGAGACGTCGTTTGGTGACGAGGTGAATGCGCTGTCGGATTATTACTTTTCGTTGGCGTTTGAGCGGCCGGAGAGTCCGCCGCTCTGAAGGGCGGAGGTTGGGCGATTACTGCATTTGAGCGTGTTGAAAACATTGAGCATTGGGATAGGTGTTTACATTTGCGTTATATTGCATTGCATTGCATGGAAGCGTAAGGCGCTGGGTGATATTTCTGGGCCTCATTGCGCCTGTAGATATAGAAGATGTTTGTGTCCATTGATTGATTGATTGATTGATTGATTGATTGATTGATTGATTGATTGATTGATTGATTGATTGATTGATTGATTGATTGATTGATTGATTGA
>WODD01000245.1:94070-148496 GCA_019775935.1 Neoascochyta sp. HWLR27
TCTACTAGGTTCTGGGGCTAAAGGTGAAGTCAAGAGGGGTGTACAAGAGATGGCTTGGGCTCAAGGCCCTGTTTGTGTCCATTATTCGAACTACGTCTACTTACACTGTGATTCTTTGGGAAATGGCACTCTAGCGTGTCATGATAGCAGTAACATGAATCCAGCATGTCTGTTCTACGAAATCATTCAATCTCTATCATCACCACTCCTACTTCACATCCGCCTTCTGCCCCCACCAGGCCTCGGCCTCGTCCCTCTTCCACTCATCGTACTCGCCATTCGCGCGCTCCAGCACCGCCTGTTTTGCCGCAGCCTGCCACGTCTTGCTGAGATGCCCATTGCCCAAGTCAGTCTGGAACTTTGCGACGTCGGTACGGAAGCAATCATTCCCCAGCGAGAACTCGCGCGGCCGCGTGTCCTGCGTCTCGCCGGCGTCAATGCGCTCGAGCAGTGCCGTGTTGGCAGCGCTTGCAGGCAGCATGGCAACGAGCTCGTGCTGCTGGGCGGCTGTCAGGCAGGTCCATGCGCTCGGGGCGAGAAGGAGGTGGTAGGCGTCGGCGGTAACGAGGCGGCTGGCCGAGTTTGTGGTGATGAAGGTTGGGTCGAAGACTCTGCTTGTCGACTTTTTGGTCGTGGCGGATGTCGCGGTCGCAGTGGATACGGCTTGGGTGTCTTCAAAGCGCTCGGGAGCTTTGCGGGTGCGGGTTGAGCGGGCACGAGAGGGAGGTGCAGGTTCTTTTGGCGTGGGCTTTGCTCGTGGGGCGCGCTTTGGGGGGGCTGCGGGTGGTTCGGTGGTGTCATCTTCATTTGTGGGTGTAGGTTGCTTAGTCTTGCGCTTCTTGGGCGGCGCTTTTGTTTTGCGTGGGGGCTTCCTGGTGGTCTTCTTGGGGGCGGGTGCTTCGTCTTGGATATCGTCGTCTTCGTGACTGCGCTTCAGAGTGGTGTCTTCTGTGTGGTCACTCGGTGCATGTGATAACGGCGATGTAGGAATAGCATAAACATCGTGTTCGGTTGTTGGTGGTAGAGCTATGAGAGGTGGAGGGTCATGTTGATCGTGTTTGAGTGAGGCGGCTGCCGCAGACGAGAGCTGGTCGAAGATGGTTGGGTTGGTGGACGGGTTTGTTTGTACGGAGCTCCTCGGTACCGAGGAGAGAGACGACAAATCTGGCGCCTGTTCGCCCGCCTCCATGATTGCTGGGGTTTGAAGGTGTTTGTTCCGTGGGTGCAGTGGATAGTGCGGCTGAGCGTGAGCAGGTGAGGGTGGCCTGTGGGAGTGGATCAGAGGCGGCAGGGGCAAGAATGAGATGGACTGGCGTATGAGTGGAAGATAGGAGGCTTCGACTGGTTATGGAAGGGACGAGGTCTTGGTCAAACTTACCGCGCGGGTGAAGGCATCGTGGTGAAGAGCCGACTATTGTTGCATTTATTGCCCCTGCTCTTGCTCTCGCTCTCGCTCTCGCTCTCGCTCTCCCTCTTGCGCTTGGTTTGAGGT
The DNA here is from genome assembly GCA_019775935.1 of Neoascochyta sp. HWLR27. NCBI lineage: Eukaryota > Fungi > Ascomycota > Dothideomycetes > Pleosporales > Didymellaceae > Neoascochyta > Neoascochyta sp. HWLR27. Next base: position 95,563 of record WODD01000245.1, read on the forward strand.
AGTTTTCTATTTTCTGATTGGCTCGCTCTTGTTTTTGTCTTTTGAAATAGTTAAATGGGCTAAAGGCAGACGGCGATGGGGTGCAGCGACATGGGACGGCCAGACATGTTGGGATGCGCCCAGTCGCGCTGCTATGCGCATGGGGCAGCAACGCCCTTTTCAACGAGTGTGTAGAGTAGGTAGACTAGTCCCGGAGGTATTCACAGGAAGACCTGGACGCTGGAATGAGACGGCGATGCATCAACATGGAGGTTGAGGTCGAGGTCAAGACGGGTGGTCCGTGGCTCCTCCGCCGTCTGTCCGCATCGTCGTCACTCGTCGCTCTGTCCTGCTGCCCTTTGCCAGCTGCGCCGCCGACACGTAGCCTCAACACCGACCCAATTCGACCCCCGCCATGATCAAGCACACCATTATAACGCGGCTGGACGGTCAGTTGCGCCCGCCACACTTGGCATGCCACTCGTATTGACTCGCTCAAAGGTCTGATTCTGACCGCATCGGTCGACGATGCTGAGGTACACGCCCCTGTCCCCCGTCTGCCCGCGCGCCCCAGTCTCACAGCCCCCAGACCAATGCCGAGTTCAACGAAGTCAAGTCAAAGGTCAAGCTCGTCCAGCGCAGACTGAACCGCAACTCGGAGCCCCAGGCCAGCATAGAGAGCGGCTCCTACACATACCAGTACGCCCAACCCATATGCCCACACCTCCGACCCGCCCTGCGGCCGCTGACACGCCGCCCGCAGCTACCTCATCAGCGGCGACCTCTGCTTCCTCTGCATCTGCGACCGCTCCTACCCCCGCAAGCTGGCTTTTACCTACCTGTCCGACCTCTCCGGAGAGTTCACAACCATCTACCAGCCCCAGCAGTACCTCGCCCCCGCGTGCCGCCCCTACCAGTTTGTCGAGTTCGACACCTTCATCCAGCGCACAAAAAAGACCTACCAAGACTCGCGAGCCACCCAGAACCTCGACAAGCTCAACGACGAGCTCAAGGATGTCACAAAGGTCATGACAAAGAACATTGAGGATCTGCTGTACCGAGGAGACAGTCTCGAGCGCATGGGCGACATCTCCAGCCGACTGCGCGAAGACAGCAGGAAATACAAGAAAGCGGCAGTCCGTATCAACTGGGAGCTGCTGCTGAAGCAGGTACGTCAAGATCGGCCCGGTAACCTTGGGATGCTGACGGTATCCAGTATGGGCCCATCGGAGGTCTCGCCTTCATCATCATCGTCTTCATCTGGTGGAGGTTTTTCTAGAGGCATGCAGGTCAGCAAAACAACAGACTGGTCTCTGAGTGAGAAGCCGCCTGCATACAAGCGCCATGGCGTCGGGCGTCGTATCAAACCCACAATAATACCCAATTCAACACGTTGCATCCTGTCACTCTGGCTTGTACACGATCACAAAACACAGGGCGCATTCATCTGTCCCATTGGAGGGCGCATTCAGCATCCCTGCTCGCTCTGTGACTCCACAACGCACACTAATGTCAGATACCACTCCATGTTCGTCGATAGTCTACGGTAACTGGTTGCCGACTGACCCGCCAACTGACAGTAGGGCTTACTTATGGTCAATTCCGTAGCTATTGCAGCTACAGCAATACTATTTAACAACCTTCTACCCAGCAGCTTTATTCCGACTTGAAACCCAGCCTGTCACCAGCAGAACTACATTTACCGCCACCTACCAAAATCGAGCCATGGCGAAACCGCAGATTGTCGTGATTCCCGGCGCATGGCACATGCCCATCTACTTCGAGGGCGTGCGATCCATCCTCGCAGCAGCCGGCTACACGGTCCACACAGCCCAGCTTGCAACGGTAGGCGATTCGCACCCGGTCAAGGGCCTCAGCGACGACGTAGCCGTGGTGCGATCACTGGTCGAAGGCGCAATTGGCGAGGGCAACGACGTGGTGGTCCTCGCGCACAGCTACGGCGGCAAAGTCGCCGGCAGCTCGCTCGAAGGCCTAAGCAAAGCGCAGCGCGAAGCCGCGGGGCTCCCCGGCGGCGTCTTACGCTGCGGGTACATGGCTGCCTTCCTTTTGCCCAAGGGCGCGAGCATAATGGACTCGATGGGTGGTCCGTTGCCCTGGTACACGGCGGAGGTACTTAAACCCCCGCCCACGTAATCTAACCCAACCTAACCCAATCTAACCGCACTCCCCCAGGGCGACCTCCTCCGCATCAACAACCCACGCATCCTCTACAACGACCTCTCCTCCGCCGCGCAGTCCTCATGGGCCGCGCACCTGCAGCCGTTTGCCGGGGCGGCCCTGTATGCGCCCGCGACAGCCGCCAGCTGGACGCACATCCCGACGTCGTACCTGGTGTGCGACAATGACGAGGCGATTCCGGCTGCCGCGCAGGAGGCCATGGTTGCGCGTGCGCGCGACATGGGCGCGAGTGTGGAGGTGGCGCATGTGCGCGCTGGGCATAGTCCGTTTTTGAGCTGCGTCGAGGAGACGGCTGCGTGGATTGAGGGGGTGGCTGCGGGGGGTGAGGGGAGGGTGTGAGTGCTTGGTTGGGTTGGGGGAGGTTGTGTCGTGTTGGTGATTTGGAAGGAGAATGAATGGATGAGGTTCGTCTATGTGTTCTACATCACGAACGAACGCAATACCGTATATATGGATGGTCTTGGATTGGGGTAGGAAAACGTATATTCCATCGCCATCATCACCTACAAAAAAACTACGCCCGTGTTACGAAAGAACCCAGCTCGGTATCCCCAGACAAATCCAACATGCGAGCTGAAAAGTATACGTCTATACCCCTCCTTCAGCGCGCCTTGTCCTCGGCCAGCACGCCCTCGACGAGTTGCATGACGCCGAGCAGCTCTTCGTCCATGAGCGGCTTGCCCAGGAGCTGGATGTGCGCGGGCGAGCCCTGGACCGCCTTGGGGTCGTCTGTGCGCGGTTGTTAGATGAGGAGCGGTGTGAGTGAGTGAGTAGGGAAGGAAGGAAGGAAAGAAGGAAGGAAGGAAAGAAGGAAGGAAGGAAAGAAGGAAGGAAGGAAAGAAGGAAGGAAGGAAAGAAGGAAGGAAGGAAAGAAGGAAGAAAGTGAAGTGGAGCGGGAAGGAGAAGGGGGAAGAGGAAGCGGAGGTGTGTTTGGAGAGGGCAAAGTGATGAAGGACGGATACGGGGGAGGAAGAAGGAGAAAGAGAAGAGAGGAGACGTACAGGCAGGTTCGTACGTAACGTTACCCTTGAAGAACGGGGCATCGAGGGCTTCGTCTGCGACGCCACAGGGCAGAATGGCAGCGGGATACTAATTGGCACCTGTCGTCAGCACGCTCTCACGCCGTCTTCTGGTCAGCGGGCCCCGCAAACTCACATCCAGCAGATTCCCAATCACCGTCCACTGCGGGATACCATAGACGTCGTGCTTAGGCGCCGTAGCCTGGTACCCCGGCATGAGCAGGGCGTCGAGCCCGCCGTCGCGCATCAGCAGCCCGTGCCACGCGGCGCGGAACCCGGCGCGCGCGCGCGTCATGTCCCACAGGTCAGCGACGGTAGGCGTCCAGTTGCGCAGCTCCGGGAGCGTGCAGATTGCGAGGGACGGCACGGGCGGTTCGTTTGCGGCGCGCAGGTGCTGCTGCGCCGTGTCGTCGGGGTCGAGGTCGAAGAACTTGAAGGCCAGGAGCGCGGCTTCGTCGAGGGCCGGGAGAGAGGCGTCCAGGCGGGTTACCGTGTGGCCTTTTGACTCGAGGAGGCTGGCTGTGCGCTCCAGGGCGCGGAGGATCGGGGGATGGGTTGGGTTGGTCGGGGAGGTGGTTATGAGGCCGAATTTTAGGGGCGTCGAGGGTGGTGTCGTGGCGGCGGTGCGGAAGGGGACGTTGAGAGCCATGAAGTCGCGGGTCCAGGGGGCGGGTGTTGCGGTGAGAATGGTGCGTAGGAAGAGGGTGTAATCGCGGCTTGAGCGGCCGCAAGGGCCGATTACAGGAGCGATTGGAGAGGGGCTTCCCAGGGCGCCAGGGGCTGTGTTGCCTATGTTTTGGTGGTTCAGAGAAGGTTGAACATGGAATTAGATATATCGACTCACCAACGAAGGGCACCCTCAGGCTCGTCGGCTTGAAGCCCGAAATGCCACAGCACAGGGCGGGAATGCGTATCGAGCCCGCGATATCAGTTGCCACTCCAAGCACGCTCCCGCGCATGGCAGCAAGCGCCGCCTCGCCCCCCGTTGAGCCGCCGGCTGTGCACGACAGATTCCACGGATTCAGCGTGCGCCCAAAGACGTTGTTATGCGAGTCGGCCGTCATCATTGTCTGCGGCAGATTGGTCTTGACGTACAGCACGGCGCCGGCTTCGATGAGTATATCGACGAGGACGCCGTTGGTAGCTATGGGCGGGTGGGTGATGAAGGATGCATAGCCGATGGTCGACTGCACGCCGCGTACATTGAATGAGTCTTTCAACGAGATTGGGAGGCCGTGCAAGGGGCCCAGGGTAGTACCGGTGCGGGCAAGGTGGTCGTCGCATTCGTGTGCGCGAGCGAGGGCAGAGTCGAACATTGTTTCGGTCAAACAGCTGACGCATTGCTGGGCAATGGCTGCACGCTTGCAAAAGGCAGTGACGACGTCGATGCTCTTGAGAGTGCCAGCGGCCATGAGCTCGACAAGCTGTGTGGCGTCATATTTCTCGGTGATTTCCAGCTCGTGGGAAGTGAGCAGGCCGCATTTCTGGGGGACGTCAAGGACATTGAGCGTGGCGTCCTGGTGGAACAGGGAAGTCATGGAGGTGGGGAGGCGCCATGCTGCGGGGATGGTGGCGGCGAGGTTGTCACGTTTGGATTGGGTGAGAAGGCGCCAGTCTGCTATTGTCGGTGCGGAAGCCATGATACGTAAGGGTGTAGTGTGGTGTAGGATGTTGTGTGGTACATGAGCTGGGCTGGATTGGTTTAAAGGGTGCAGGCCGAGGATCGGCTTTCGGAAGGAGGGGTAAGAGGGGCATGTTGAAGCTGTCAGTTGCGTAACTAGAGCGGGGATGATTCTCTACAGGAGCTGTAACTATAACGGTCCGATACATGCAAGTACAAGGACGGAACGGAACGTGGTAACTAGCGTGCATTAGTGGCCTCTACAGAAGAAGACGAGGATATTGATATGGCCGACCCGGGCTCGATGGCCAGGTATGCCCAGCCCGGTCGTGTGCTGCAACATGACGCAGACACGGCGAGGCTGCAGGTGGCAGCGGGCAGGAGCGAAAAGAACGGCTGTCGGAGTGGAGACTCGCAGCTGACGTGTGGCATGGACGGGCCGGGTATTGACTGGATGCGACGACTTTCCGGCAGGACCTGGCTTGTCGTGGGACGTGGTGACGGACACAGAGTCGGGGGTTGTTCTCATCTCTAGTCAAGCTGATGACGAAGAAATTCTGTCTCTACAGCATTGGCTTGGTCCATGGATTGCTCAGTCCCTCCTTCTCTCCGACTTGTAGGGCGAGCGGCTCCTCGAGTCTCTGCGACGGCGGCGGTCGCGTGAGCGGTCGCGTGAGCGTGACCTTGGGGGCTTCTGGGCGGGGTCTCTCTCGATGGTGCGCTCCGGACGGTCTTGACGGGGTCTGCGGTCGCGGGAGCGGGAGCGGGAGCGGGAGTAACGTCGGTGTCTGTCGCGGCGGTGTCTGTCGTCGTGTCTGGATCTGTCTGGCGAACGATGGCTAGAGCGGTCGCGATGGCGGTGGCGGCGTTCGCGGGATCGATCTCTCCTTCGGCGGTCGTGGTCGTCGTGGCGGTGGCGGCGCGAGCGGTCCTTGTCCTTGTCCTTGTCTTTGTCCTTCCTCTCTGGCTTGGTGGCCTGGTCGTCGGCATCGGCATCGGCGGCAGCTTTGTCCTCGAGCTTGTCCTGGACGTCGGTGTCGTGGGCACGCTCGCCCAGCGGAGTCAGGTTGGCGTTGTTGCGGACGGGGACGGGCAGGCCCATGGCAGCGAGCATGGCGTCCTCCTCGGCCTCCTTGAGCTTGCGCTTTTCTTGACGGATGCGCTCAGCCTCTTTTTCCTTGGAGTCTTGGTCGCCCTTTGCGTACCAGCTGAGATCGCGGCCCTGCTGCCAGCGGCCGACGGGGGCCATGAGCGAGTGGCCGAGGTAGTTTTCGCGCTGGGCGTCGTTCTTGACGTCCTCCCATTTGAACTCGGCGCGGCCGCCGCTGCGAGGGTTAGCTGGGTGATGCAGGGGGGAGGGGGGAGTGTACCGGCTGCCCTGTTTGCGCACCGTCTGGACAAGATCCATGGTGGTGGGGTTGGGTGATATTGGGGGGTATTGGGGGGTTGGAGGTGTTGGTAGTGGAAGAGAGGGTCGTGGGTGAGGGAGACATGGGTAATGAATATCAACGGTTATTTCATCATAGCTACCTGACTACCTACCTACCTCTCCCCTCTTGCCACCACCCATTCCCTCGCCCACACTCCCACACTCTCGCCCGCCATGCCTCCCCAGATCCCGCCTCTCGACGAGCAGGAGTTCGACCAGCCCTTCAGCGAAACCGGGCGCGACCTCAACGCCGGCAACAACATCAGCTTCTACTTTATGAACTCGCCCTTCTTCGAGCCGCGCAGCAACAACATTGCCGTCTACACAAAGGCCCAGGGCGAGCCCAATGGCATGCAGATCCTCAACGATCGCGCCGTCTTCGAGCAGGAGCTGCGCAAGCACCACGACGGCCTGCAATTTGTCGTCGCCGCCGAGCCCCAGGGTGACGGTCAGCCCTGGCTCCTGCAGCGCCAGAACATTGTCATCGATAGCGACAGCGACAGCGACGCCCGCCGCCCCAAGACGCTCGTCGAGGGCAACTGGTACACGCAGGGTACCCGCGTCCTCATGGCCCCCAGCCTGCTCGATGTGCTCCAGTCGCGCCTATTGACCGTCTCGACGCGCATGCAGCGCATGGCCGACCTGGCCCAGACAATGTCGCACTGGTCGCCCGCCACCGGCCACACGCACCTGCCCCCCGCCTACGACGCCCCCAGGCAGCCGGCCACGACGACGGCTAGCCGTGTGGGCAGCCCTCTTCTCGCCCCCGCCGACCCCGATGCCCCTCAATCCCAGTCCCAGTCCGCCGACCCCGCCTCGACCGCCGCCCACTTCTCCGACGACCTGCTGATGCGCTCCCTCAACCTCACCCACACGTACGGCAACGAGCACATGGACGAGAACCCCCTGCAGGGTGAGCCCGGCGCCTTTGTCTTTGCAAACTCGCGTTCCCACGTCGACGCCCGCAACAGGGCCGACGAGCATGCCCACCACTCGCACTCGCACTCAGTCGCCACCCCGGCCGACACCCACATGGCCAGCGTTGCGCCCTCGGTCGCAGCCACCCCCAGGGCTGTTGCCACCCCCAAGCCGGTAGGCACCCCGCTCCCCCTCGACACCCAGAACAAGAGCAGCGTCACTGGCCTCCCCAAGGACAAGGAGGAGAGGCGCAAGCGCAGGAAGAGCAAGGGCCTCGCCAGCCCCACCACGCCCTCGGTCGCATGAGAAACTTGTTCTATTCGGATCGAATCGAACATGTGCCGCTCTCATCTTCTACTCTATCTCTCGGGCTGCAGCCTTGCAACGCTCGGCCTGAACCCCTCCAGCAACCCAAACTCGCCTGCCACATCGTCAAACCCTGTATCCGCCCGCACCATGGCTGCTATCGCCTCTGCTGCTGTATGAATAATCGACATGCCGCCCCCGTTGAATCCCGCCAACAGCCATCGGTTCCGCGACCCCGGCACCCGCCCAACATGCGGCTGCCCATCCGGCGTTCGGCCCATGATCCCCAACCACACTACGTCAGCCACGGCTCTGCTGTCTTCCCACCCAAGAAAATTCCTCTGCATGTACCCGTGCCAGTACCCCTGCACCTCGTCGTTGAATAGGTACGAGTCGTCAAAGTTGTCGTACCACGTGCTCCGGTCTGCACTAAACATCCAGGACCCACCACCAACGACTATCCCCCCATCTGGCCGCGGATTGAGATAGTCGACGCCTTTGTCCGCAAACGCAATATTGTACGTGTTCGCAAGGTGTGGCTGCACCGGAACTGCAGGGCTGTGATGTGACGCCATGCCCCTGACGGGAACGATGGCCTCTCTGAACTGTGGCAGCAAGCCCGCCGTCCACGCATTCGTCGCCAGCACAACCTTGTCTGCCCTGACTCTACCACGAGGCGTCTCCAGCACGTTTCCCTCGGCGTTGTCCGCAAGCGACACGACAGGCGTCTGCATCTGGACATTGAGCCTACCAGGCCAGCGCACCAGCATGCGCTCCAGGAGTCCCGCGACCAGCCTATACGGCCAGAAACTCACAGCAGGCACACTAAACGCCCCGACTGCGCCCTTGATGCCCGTAATCCCTTCCGCTATCTCCTCATTCAGAAACCAGACATCGCGCACCCACGCCTCGCCCGTAGCTACGGCAGCATCGACCACACTCTTGACGCGCGCCAGCTCCTCGGCCGACGTAAAGACATCAAAACTCCGCCGGACCTCGAGCTCGCACGCAGCTTGCAGTCCCTCGGCGCGCACCAAGTCGGCAAGCCCGCGCTGCACACGGCGCACGTACGCCGCCATGGCGTTGCGCTCGGCATCCGTAGGCAGCGCCGCCAGCGTGGCCGCCTTGACCTTGACGTGCCCGCCGTTGCGACCCGTGGCGCCGGAGCAGAGCGCGCGGGCGTCGATGAGGAGCAGCGAGCGTTCCTGCTCTTTCTCTTTCGGCTCCAGTCCCGAGTCGCGTCCTGAACCACCTTCCTTATCCGCCACTCCGGCGTCGTCGTCGTTCTCATCACCATCATCAGTGTCCCAGCCGCGAAGGATGTGGTACGCGCTCAACACGCCCGCCATGCCTGCGCCCACGATGGCGACGTCGGCATGGGCCGGCAAGGTAGCCGTCGAGCGCGTGTCTGCGAGGGCGTGTGCGGGCGTCAGCCAGTAGGATGGGATGGGGGCAGCGACGGGAAGGATCTGGCGCGTCATTGTGGCGGTTGCAGTGGCGTGTTTGAGCTGCGGGTTGGGATGGGGATGGAGACGAGATAGACAAAGGAAGAGAACAACCAGGGAAACGGAGACAAAGAACTGGATAGAATAGATAGGCGGATAACTATAAATACAAGCAACAAAGCAAAGCAAAGCACGCCTGATTTCATGCACTCTACATGCAGTGCGATGGCATACAGGTACACGCTCAATGCTCATTGACTGACTGCCTCGTAAGCCCCCGCGGTCTTGTCCCCCTCCCCTCCCCTCTCCATGCACGCCACTCAAACGTATGTCAGCTCCGATCGGTGTTCGGCATAACCATCTCCTTTGGGCCACACACACACATCAGTCTACTACCTGCATCATATCCGCCCAAATCTACCCCGAGATAAGGACTTTTAACACCATCATGAATGACTTTATCCTATCGTGACTGCTCCTATCGTTCGTGACTTGCTCTAACCGTACTTGACCAACCTCAATACATCATCATCACTATCGTTATCTCATTATCGTCGCCTAAATCAACATCACAAACATCACCACGGCACAGGGAAACAGCGTTGAGCGGGTAAATCCCGGGTCCTGGCATGCCCAAACGATGCGGGCTGCCACCAACCTCCGACGGATACGAGTCTTGACTACTCTTGCTATCATCCCTATCAAGAAGCGAACAAGGACAAAACGCCAAATGCAAAACAAAAAAAACAAAACGCCGTTCCCAATGCCTCGCTGTCATACAGTCTGATGATTTCGAAAAAACATCCTACAGTCTGCTTGTTCGCCCTGCCAAAGCTCTCGGGACCAAATAACACCAGACTAACAAAGGAGAGATACCACGCAACCGTCGAGACGCGAGAGGGTATGGTGGAGGAGTTGAGAGTGAGCAAACCAAGAGAGAAGAGAGAAGAGAGAAGAGAGGAAAGTGGTATCTACAACGCTGAGCTGGCGTACGGGTATTGTGGTTGTTGGTGAGGTGAGAGTGTGGAGGTTCTAGGATGACTGAGCCGTCTCTTTTTCCATCTTTTTTCCAAGCAACGGTTTCTGAAAGCACAAAAAACAAAAAGAAAAAACCAGGGATGATAAAGTGTCAAGACTACAAGTGGAGGCTGATGCCTACCACACCCACTCAAGGTCGCCAATGTCATCGTCGTCTACGACGACAGGATGCTGGCGCCACTCCTTGATTTTGTACCGAGAATCAATCACGGGCACCTTGGGCACAACGGGGGTGTCCTGCTGACTCGGGCCCCAGTGAATCGGTCGTCGCCAAGTGCCCGTGTGGCTCCGCTTCCGGGCGGAGTTGGGCAGTGACTGGGCCTGCTTGGGCGTTTTGTTGCTGAAGGGCCTCGAGGGAATAGGCTTCGAAGGAGTTACCGGCGCCTGCGCCTCAGTGGGCGAGGGCTGGCCACGCCTACGATCTCCCAGAGCAGCCCATTTGTCGGTGCCCGAACGCTTCGAGGGCGGCGAGTAGCGTCCGTGAGCTGGCGTCTGGTGCTCCTCGAAGATGAAGCCAGTCGTCTCGCTGACGTGGTCAACGGCACGGTGATTCTTCGGGGAGCGGTCCCTGCTGTTGTGAGCAGTCGCGGGGTTCTTCAGCTCGGCCAGGCCGCCACGGGGAGTGGACACGCCAGAGCCAGCCTCGGAGATGACCTGCTTGGAGGGCTTCTCATCGTGGAACGACGAGTAGTTGTTCTCAATCTCGGCGATGAACTGCGCGTCGTCGTCCTCCTCGTCCCAGAGGTCGCTCCAGCTCTTGGAGAAGACGTCACGCTTCTTGCCGAAGACCGAGGCCATGCTGCTAAAGGGCTTGGCGGGGAGCGAGCCTGAGATCGGCATTGGCTTCGATCGCGCAATGCTGATTGGCTCAGGGCTGACGTCAGTCGACTTGAAGGACAAGCCCAGACCAGAGTCGACAAAGGACACGGCAGACGCATGCTCAGGCTTGACAGCATACGAAGCAGAGTACATGTCGTCGTAGATCTCCGTGTCGGGGATTGCAGAGAGCTGACGGATTGTCTGGGGGGGAGACATGGCCAGGGCCTTGGCCCATGGGAACGAACCGCCCTTGTCGAGCTGGGGAGTGCTGATGGAGGGCGTGCGAAGCGGCTCGCGGTTGGCTCCGACAACGACGGGGTCGCGCTCTTCCGTGCAGAACTCGTCAAGAGCCTCGTCGTCGGTGGTGAAGCTGATGGCACGTGCAAGGGCTTCCTTGACAGCACCTAGGTCACGCTTGGTGGGGTCAATGGCCAGGCAGTGTCGGATGACCTCGAACGTGTCTTGCGACATGTTGGGGAAGACATCGAACAGGCTTTGACGGTCTAGAGCAAAGTCGGCGTAGAGCGGGTCCGAAGTAGCGGGGACCGCGAAGGGGTTGCGCTGGAACAATACGTTGAGAAGGCAGATGCCAATAGCCCAGATGTCTGCCTTGGCAGTGCAGTAACCGGCGTTGGTGGGGTCGTACTGCTCGGGAGCCATGTAGCGGTCGCTGCCGACGGCAATCTCCCAAGACCAGGCATCCGAGGTTGCGAGGCCAAAGTCACCAAGCTTCATGGAGCCAGAGTGGGTCAGGAAGATGTTCTCGGGCTTGATGTCGCGGTGGTAGATGCCCTTGGAGTGGCTAAACTCGACGGCACCAACCAGCTGCATCATGAAGTCGCGGACGTGCTCCGTCTCCAAGGGGCCCCTGTCGTAGCGGATGGCCTCGTACAGGTCGCCGTTGGAGCAAAACTCCAAGACGAGGTAGACGTGGTTCTGGGTCTCGAAGGACTGGAGCAGGTTGACAATGTTGGGGTGAGAGCCGAGGCGAAGGTGGACACCGAGCTCCTCTGATCGCTCGTCGACGGCAAAAGCAGACGGGCAGTCGATGGCAGCGGATGGCTTGGTGATGACCTTGACGGCCACGTCGTCGTTGGTGACGAGGTCCTTTGCCTTGAAGACCATGCCGAAGGAGCCATGGTTGAGGGGTGCGATGGTTTCATACCGTCCGTTGAGCACAACACCTGCCCGAAGGTTATCGCGCATGCAATCCATTGCGAGTGTTGTGATCGAGTACAGGCAGTGAACCAAGAGAAACTCGGAGAGCTTACCCTAAGGCTGGCTGGTGTAGACGGACAGCAGAACAAAGCCGAAAGGGTCAAAAACAAGGGTCGACGGCGGCCAACCCAAAAAACCGATGCTCTATCGAACTTTTAGGTGACCGTGATGCTTCGAAGATAGCAATAAAATGTTGTAATGGTGGAGGTGCGGGGATAGATGTAGTGTCGTAAACAGGCAGCAGTATCGGGAAGTCGAAGCAAACGCAGCGTCCGTGTCGTGGATGGTATGCACAGGTATCCGTCGACGGCTAGTTGAAGGAAGGAAATGTTAAGAGAATGTAATGCGCATTTGACGATATTAATTGCGTATGGGGAGCCCGGGGAGTCGATGGGGCGGGAATAGAGCTGTCGAGCGGAGTCGTGGACGTCCGAGAGAGCGAGAACGGGAGGAGGGCGGCTGCGTGAGAGAAGTCGGAGGAGGAGGAGATTCGTTAAGCGTGAGGAGCGTCGGAGGACAGACAGATGGTTATGTGTCTGGATGACGTGGTTGGCAGGTGTGAGTCAGGTGCACGGACTCGAGGGCTAGCAGCGAGCTCGGAGAGCGTCGAGCAGCTGTAGGGTGCGGCTTTCGCTGGAGCAGAGACGTGACCTATCGAGCATCAAACGTCTGGGCTGGCGAGGAAGCGGACAGGTGTAGCACGGGTCGTCGTGGGTCGAGGTGATGTGAGGGCGTTGGGGGTGAGGTCGGGTGTGAGCTGTGGGGAGCGGTTGGATGGCCAGCAGCAGAGACTCTCTGTTACATCAAGTCGACGGGGGACGGTGGCTAGGATTGCGAGGCGGGGCGGAGAGATGCGGTTGGCGGGAGTGGTGAAGGCGGGAGGAGTGGTGGTGGTGGTGGTGGGAGGGTGTCGGTGAGAGGTCGGGGTTGCTGTTGATGGTGTCGCCGAGCAGCGGTTGCGGAAGGAACGAGTGGAGGAGCGGAATGGCAGAGATTAGGAGCGGGGGTCAAAGAAGAGGAGGATGGGTGTGGCTAGAGGCAACGCTGGAGGATTTGCAACGACAAAGAACAGTAACGGTGAGTCTCAAGACGACATGCGGGCGATTAACATGGTGGTATGGCAAGGCAGGGAGAGGTGGATGCGAGCGGGAGGGCGCGATATAACATAACAAGGGGCCGCAGGGGCCTGGGGCCCTGGGGAGTCCACACTGTCCACATCGACGGGGTGGGCGGCGACAGGCACGCCAAGTGGGTCAGGACAGGTGAGCGTGATGCATTGCGCTAAACCCGTTTGGGCGCGGTGCCAACTTTGGCTTCTTCGACGCGATTCTCTGCCGTCGTCAGCGCCGCCCGCTCATTTCCACCGCCTTCGCTCCCTCGCCCTCCCCACGCCGAGGTGCCTCCCCAGCTGCTGCAATTAGCACCCACCACCCCCTCCGCCCCGCTGCCAGTACCATAGTGGGCCCCGGCCTGGCCAGGACCGACAACGTTGGCTATGACGACGAAGCTGGCGCTGCCAGTGGCAGTGAAACAAGTCGCTGCGACGCCGCTGGTCTAGCCGCTCGCCTCCCGGGCACAGCCTGGCAGCAGGGCGGCGTCTTGTTCGCCGGCTGACGTCCTCTGATGATGCAGAGCGGCCATGGCAGCCCACGGCAGCCCACGGCGGCCACAGCAGACGACGCCGCCTGCCATTGGCTCTCGCCCACCCTGTTATCACCCGTTGTCGCCATGCGTTGCTGCTCTATCAGTGCAGTGTCCCATTCTCGACCCGTCGCACGCACAACCCCAGCAGCGAGCTGCTTCGTCTGGGACAGCAGCCTGACTGGCTGGCTGGGTGGCCGAATTAGCGCGTTCGGGCTTGTACGGTACGGTTGCTGGGTGCCCTGCTGTGTACAGCCGGCCTACCCACTGTGTATTACATTACCTACTGTCTTCGAGTTCCGAGCGCACGGCCGCCGACAGCGACGCTTGGCCTGGGGAAAGCTCATGCTCCCTCTCTGCTACGTAGTATATACCCACAATGCTACAGCTACCTGCCTACCTACCAACCTACCAAACTACCCACCCACCACTGTCGTGTCTCCAGTGCCATCTGCGTGCAGTCCTCTTGAAACACGGCGCCGCCCACCTCGTGCCAGCAGACGGCAGCGATAGGTAGCGATAACGGTAGCACCTCGCCCATACCATACATGCCGCCCGCTTTGTTACCTGGCCGGCTTCGGATCAGTCAACCACTCTACGTCGCCCGTCGACGCGCCCAGCCTCTGTAGCTAGCCTACAACTCTAGGCGGCATGCACCACACTGCAGCAGCCCGCGCAGCCGAGCACACCATTCGCCACCTCGTCCGCGTGCTGGACAGGCACTCGACAGCCGTCTTTGCCACTACTGCACATGACATGCAGCTAGCCTTGGTGTTGCCCACCCATTGCGCCTGTTCCTGAAGCCTTCCCACGGCGGTGTGGGCCGCCAGCACTCTCCCCCCAGCGACAGCACATGGGCAGCTCCCAATCCTGCTACCACCCATGGCCAAGTGGACTCTCTTGCAGCCCCTCGGCTCTGTTCCGTACGCTACCGCCATGTTTACAAACCGGGCAGTAGTGACGCCTCCAAGGTACTCTCAGTCTTGCTTGCACCTGCACACGCGTCGTCTGGAGCCAACAGCGCACGCGTGCCTGACACATGATGGCCAGAGTCTGAGTCGGTGAGTGCTTCATGTAGCTGTCAGGCCCTCTGTATGTCTCTCGCCAGCAGCTGTCACTGCGGGATGCAGCAAGGAAGAAAGCCATGTGCAACCCGTTCCTGTGTCTGGCCATCCAGTTCATGGCTTGCCCGTAGCGCACACCACTCCCGTCCCATCACCGTGTATGCTACCCCCAAACCATGCCCCATGTGGTAATTCCCTATATTGCCACCCTACACACTCCCCTCACCGCTCGGTGTTGACAGTTTGGTCTTGCGTTTTGCGGCCAACCAGCGTTGGCGCCCGACACACACCTCCCATCGACGTCTCAGTTGCAGAATTCTCTTCGCCTCACCGCTCCCCCGCCGCTGCGTCCACAAAGAATCAACACCATGTGTGCCGCATCTCTCGATCATGCGCGATGGACGCAGTCCGACCTTGTCCTGCTCGACATTGGTATGTCCGCCCAACCGCTCTCCCTAGCCCCAGGCCTGGCCAGCGAGTCGTCGACGCACCGCAGACGTGAACCACGCGCTTGCACTCGCACCGTGTCGCCCTGCGGCCATGCCGTTGCTACCCCAGATTCCGCTCACGCCACGGTCACTCCAGCCACCCACTTGTCTCAATTGCGCCCAGCTGCTGCTCGTGCGACATTACACAGACACAGAACCTAGCTGACCGTGCTATTCTTCGCGCTCCAGAGGGCACCATTTCGAGCATCTCGTTTGTCAAGGATGTCATGGTAAGCTTTTTTCACCTGCCTGTCACTTTCCCATGTCCCGTCTCACCCATATCTCCTATCGTCTGTCGTTTATCGTTATCGTCTCGAGGCGCGTGTGCTCCTTTCCCCGCATTCGGAAGCTTGATAAACGATCACCGCCACCAAGACCAGCCGGGCACAGCTGGGCCGTGCTCCATGCCCCTCGACGTCTTCAGCACTTTACCCAGCCACTTGCCTTCCTCTTGGGGCTTTCTGGACGTGTGGCCTACAAAGCACCCCAGCAACGAAGATCACCATTGCCCACTCCCCACGCCCTCGTCATCCATCACGCGACGCCTGAGCAAGGCCTCTCCTTTCTGTAACATGCAGCTCACCATAGCCGCAGTACCCGTATGCGCTTAACCGTCTCACGGGACTAGCCCGCGATTCATGGTCCGACGCCGACTTTCAGTCCCTCATTGAGGGGTTCCCAAAAGAGACGAGATGCGACGCTGATACCCTGCTTGCCCACGTCGACGACCTGACACGTCGGGACGTCAAGGCGGTATACCTGAAGCAACTCCAAGGTGGGTGATGAAAGATCCCCCAGCTATTGCGAGCCATTGCGAGCGCGCGCACTAGCGGCCCCTACTGCTCAGCTGTACAACGCCCCCGTCCCAAGATCCTCGCCACGCCGAAGCGCGGACACCGCGCCACTAAAATAGTGGGAATCGGCAAGGGACCATGTCCGGCAGTCACATCATTGCGATGATAGTCGCCGTCGCGGTTGGAGTGAATCGTGGGGCTGCTCATTCGTCGCTGCCACTCCACTCCTTGGGTCTCTCAGCACTGCAATAGCTGCCTCCACCATGCGTCGCGTACACCTACCCACGTGTCACATCTCAGCTATCGTTGTGGGTCTATACTGCAACGTGTCTCTAATCATCGCCTCACCTTCCTATCAGTGACTAACCAAGGGTTAGGACACCTCTGGAAAACGGGCTTTGCCGAGGGACATCTCAAAACCCCTCTCTTTGACGACGTAGTCCCTACACTCGAGGCATGGAAGAAGGCCGGGAAGCAGCTGGCCATTTTCTCGTCTGGCAGTGTCCAGGCGCAGCTCCAGTTCTTCTCCTATGTCAAAGATGGAGAGACGACTAGAGATATCAAGCCGCTATTCTCGGCCCACTACGACAGTGTCAACGCCGGCCCCAAGATGGAGAAGGCTTCTTATCAGAAGATCTGCAACGATCTCGGCTTCGAAGTCTCCAAGGTGGCCTTCTTGACCGACAACGTAAAAGGTAAGAAGTACTGTCGCCGCATTCGGCCGCTCATCTGCATCCTTTCCTTTTAGGATGGCTGTCCCAGAAGGGCTACCCTTAAACAAGACATCAGGGCCTCGGGCACGTCAGCGATATCCGAAACGGCCGTCGTGCATCGAGCATCCCAATCTCTGTCTAATGAAGCGACCCCGCATTGCAGCTCCCTTTGTTCCCGCCAACACGTTATCAGAGCACTTGCTAACGAACTGGTAATGCAGAGGCCGAAGCTGCAATGGAAGCAGGCGTGCAAAGCATTGTGGTCGATCGCCCAGGCAACGCGCCGTTGTCCGAAGAGTCCAGAGCCAGATATCCTGTTATCCAGCAACTGAAGGATTTGCCGTGAACCTCTGTCTCGGTATTCCGGATTGGGGACGTGTTGCAGAAAGCAGCTGATCGGTCAGACAAAGATGGGACCTAGCAGATTAGGGCTACGTGTTTCAGCATTCCCATCTCACGTGGGATCCCACAATACACATACATTCCTCAGAACCTCAGATCACAGCCAACTATCACGCCTCCCGTTGCTCTCACACGAGCGATGCTCACGCCGTGCATGGAATGCGGGATTTTTCTCTTGCCGTATTCGTCTCACATGTCGTTCCCGTTACGGGCTTACGGTACCCCGATCCTAGGTCTGGGGCGATCGGTCTGGGTGGTCAAGAGTGAAACAAACGTTGCCTCAGTTGGTGGGGGTGCGCAGATTCACCAGACAGCAGTCGAGCGCACCGTAGGCTAATCTCGCCCTATTGCGCAGCCACCATCATGCGGACTCAGCTCATCGACATTGAAACGACCCAGTCTTGTCAGACAGCATTCGCATGGTGTATCGATGCACCTATGTGCGGGTCAATCCATGCACACGTGACACTGGCCCGGCCCGCTCTTGGTGCTACCTGTATTGTTTGATCTGCTTGTCCCGACGTGCTGTTGCCAGATGCGCCGCCTGCCTGTTGTATCACCGGTACTTTGGAGCTGCTTTGTGCCTATAAGGTCTTATGGGTGTCATTGTCAATTGGTCGTACGACAGCTGGACTCGATGCGCTGAATTCAAATGTGTCCATGTTGGGGCCCTGCCTAGTGACGCAACCTGACATGTATTATGCTACACCCTTGCGTAGCACATAGAGTAGAAGTCATTATCCCGTCTAGAACGATCCGTGCACTCATCAACGCAAGACGCAGTCATTGCTTCTTCCAACGCGTGCCAAGAAGCTACAGAACAACCCGCTCGAACCCTCGCAACCACCTACCCGCACCCATGGCACTGCATCTTGCGCATCCGCGTACCCAAGTAGGCAGCCAGATATGAGCTCATATTCCGCCATCCGCGACTCCCAGCACCGCTTCGCAAGACACCCACAGCCCAAACCCCCCATCACCAAATATGACGTGACGCCGCGCGCTCCAACCCACAAAGTCGCAGCGCAGCCAACAACCGTCACGCCATGACGCCAACAACCCACGCAAACCCGTCCCACATGCCCACACGCCGGCACCTTCGCAAGACCATCCATCTAGGTAGGTAGGCCGCCACAGGCAGGTAGATACTCCGTTTCAGTCCCCGTCCCAGTCCCGTCTGCATCGAACTTCCGCCCGCACAACCACGGCGCTAGTCCGTTCCTGGCGCCCCGACCCCCCGTGACGCTGCCCGCTGGCTGGCCCCGGCTCACGTGGCTGTCGCGCGCTCTCTTGCTCTCTCTCCTTTTTTCCCTGCGCTATATGTCGCGCGGGGGGCGGGTCGCTATAGGTGTGCGTTTAGGGGTGGGCGTGCGAGATTGGATGGGGCGGTTGGTCTGGGCTGGTTGAGGGTGGTCGAGGGTGCATAAGTAGGTAGGTGGGATAAGTGGGATGTAAGATAGCATAGCATAGCATAGCACGGTAGGTAGACTTCTGGTTCTGGCTGTGTGTTCAAAGAACATAGGACACCGACACCGCACGCATACGCCGCGGCATAAGTCCCCCTAACCCCTTTCCCTTCGGTCGTGCGTGCGTGCGTGCGAGCCAACACGTATACACATGCACATAGATGCGGTCGTTCCGGGAGACGGAATGGGGATGGACTGAGCGGAAGTTGTGATGTGTTGTTGTGGAGATTCATAACTGTCGTCTGTGTATGGTAGTCGTGAGTCAGCGTCGAATGCTGTGTGTGTGTAGTGCAGTGCCCAGCGCGTATTGCGGTGGGCGAACAGAGGGAACAGCGAGTTGGGATGGGATGGTCAGGAGGGAGGGTGGGAGAAGATAGGATCGAGGAGGTGAGGTGGGGAAGGGCTTGAGGTGGAGGTTGGGTTGGGTTGGGGTTACTGGCGGTGGAAGACCTCGAGACTAGAGTGGGACTCTGTAGGGTAGAGAGGAGATGTATGTACGTTGTGTGTGTTGGCACTGCTGAATTGGATTGATTCTTGGAGTATAGATTTTGGATCACTTTTGCGGTGATATCAAGCAACATGGAATTCTCCAGTTGCGTTTATTTCGACGAACTCGCTGAATGGTGTGATCACATTGGAAAGAACTAGTCAATCTCGAACTACCATATGAACATCTGCTCCGTGCCGACGTGGTGCTCTAATGCTCTAGATTTGTCTTTTGTCTTGTTGCAACATAATCTCACGTTGTTGTTTGTAGGCCACAAGACAATCAACATGGATTGTCTCGCACCTACAGATAAATCACCAAAACTTCTAACATGACCAGAGATGCATCTGTATACATGTCTCGTCCGTAACTGTCTCTACCCACGAACACACAACCACATAAAACCCCAAGCCCTCACTCCAAGCAGCCCAAACATCATCAGTCTCCCTCAACACATCGGCCGTGTATGTCGGCAGACCCAGACCTCTGCACCCGCACAGAATACCTAGACTGGCACCTAACCCCTCTGCCACTCCCAACACCAACAACAACCCGCAGTCCCTGTCCGATCTGCCTCGACCCCTACAGCGCGACGAACCCGCCCGTCGCGCTCCTCGAATGCAACCACATCTTCTGCCGGCCGTGCATCCTTGCGTGGTTCGACAGCGAGCAAGAAAACGCACACACATGCCCTCTGGACCGCACTGAGCTCTTCCTCCCGCGATTCCTCGACGACCCCTCGCGCACCGTCATTCACACCGCGCGCGGGCCCGAAGTCATCGCCGTTCACGGCCTGCTGACGCGCGAGGGCTGCAGGCATGTTATCAGAGACTTGTGGCTTGCGACTGCGCGGCTTGTACCGGATGCTGGGGTGGCGGCAGCGCCAGACGGGGCGTGTGTGCTGGCCGAGGAGGGCGTGCTGCGGGAGGTTATCCGCGGTGTGTTTCCGAGGGGCGTCGCGACGGTGTTTGCGGCTTGGCCTGGGCTCGTGCAGTTTGCGAGGTTGATGGTTGGGTGGCATGCTGAGGGGGGTGTTTGGGCGCATGTCTGGCAGGGCCCTATGTGGTTGCCGTCGGATGAGTTGTCGGCATTTGTCGAGGCGTTTTATGAGGCTTGTGGGGCGGATGAGGAAGAGGAAGAAGAGTAGTTGGGGAAGAAGAAGAGATTCCGTGTGTTATTAAAGACGGAAGGCTGTTTGAGTTGACTTGTTTCGTTTCTGTACCCTGGGTGTGCAGTGAATCTAGAGCGATTGATTCATTTGTGGGAGGCCTCCGTCCGAGTATTGCGTCCCGCTCTGGCATGGATCAAAAGTTCTGATGTTTTCGCCTTGTAGAATTTCCAAGCTTTCTATCATTGCATTCTCTTATATATACCAGGGGAAAGATACACAACATGTTAACTACACTTGACAGACGTCCATCGCAGTGTTTGGGTTGATATGAGCCTCGATATGAAGGAGGCATTGATGACAAGGAGCAAAGATACCTTTCTCGTTACAGTTGTAGTATAAAAATTGTTTTTCTATTCTCAGTAACTATTCGATATGTTTTTGGGCTCACTGACCGAAAACCACCCTGAGATTATGATTCATTGATCGTCAAGAACATATAAGCGTCCACCAAACCTCAATGCCTCCCTGAGTCCGACGGAAGAGGGGTGGAAGAGAAACACTTGACCACCCTATGAGCATTTAATGGAGATCATACCATATGAATTCACAGGTGGGCTGGGTAGTTCTCATATCGTGAGGATCGAGACAGTGTCATCTGGCATCGACTGCAGATGAATAAAGCTCACGGAGACTGCTATCAGAGCCCCAATGCCCTCGAGAGAACTCAATATATACTAACAGTACATCGATACCGATAACGGGGCTTGGAATGGGCGTGGAAGAGACAGCTACGTGGGATCTGCCCCACAAGGAACGTCGAGAATGCGCGGGAGTGAGCGCTACGACCACTGATAGAGTGCAACTATGCCTTAGAAATATTCTAGTTCATAAGTAGCACCAGAAACAGTCTTCTATCTTCAGAAGATTAAGCTCATCGGCTAAAGACTAGATCACTGTCGACGCTAGAAGGCAAATGGCAACCGCATGCGCTCCATACCCAAGTGTGTCACCCTTCCCAGACTGCACAGCTATAATCTTGCACTAAAAGAACTTGCGGTACTGCCGAGTCTTACTGGCGATTTTGAGTAGCCAGTACGTTCCACAGCCGCTTTCCAGACGAAGGGTGGTGGCAAACAGCCACAGATCACATGATCCCTGTGCTGAGAGGTACCGGAATTTTTGGAACCACCAAATACAGCTCACTTTTATCGCCTGCGCCGCTCTCACCACCAACCCAACTGGGCCATTGAACATATCGGTAATCTGCTATTAAAGTGCGCTTTTAGCGGCTTACACTACTTTCTGTGGCACAATTACCTGTGCTGCTTGGATTTTGCATGCGCGCAGAAGCTATCAAACGTCGTCGACCGAAGAGCTTTTACTGTCGGACTTATCGCGCCCTGCGGCAACGAGTTCAGTTTACTGGTCACTTTCCGATTGAATCGACGAGTTAGATCCGAGAAGTGCGACATTTCTAGACCGCGATCAACGTAGGCGCCTGCTCTTTCCTAACCTCCCTCGACACGACAAGACAACTGCCTTGATGCGATCCAAGTCAGACAACCAGCCATCCAACATGGCGACCAATGCATACACCCATTACAACCCTTCTGGAGTCAACTCACCTTTCATGGAACTACCTGAGCATATCGAGGGAATCATTGATGTGCGCACTTTGGCAGATATCCACAATTTCCTGCGCCAGAGTGAGAATGATGACGACCAGGACCTGGCCAACTGGGTAGGAAAAGAGTACCTGTATGAGCCTCTCATAGATGAAGGAAGGCAAATTCGCACAACAGAAGGCTTTGCCAAACTGGACAAGGCTTACCGCAGAGTGCGCCAGCTCACTGGTAAGGCACAGGACAAGTGGCCATTTTTCGATCGAAATTGGAAGACAATGCCGTCTACTATGGTCAAAAATCTCTCACTCGGTGAATCCTCCCCAGTTGTGAGTAATACCAAGGCGAAGACTTTGGACGGGAGTAGTGGGGCGCGCCTTGCACCTACAGATCAGAGTCCAGGCAACTATCACCGTGAGTTTTCACCCGCCACCCAAAAACCTTACTCGCTGTCTTAAACTCTCACTAATGTTGCAAAGACGAGACCCCGCAACCATTGAAGCTACAGGTCCCGTTTGGGAACAAACAACCTAAGAAGCGCATCTCCAGACCTCAGCTTGCGTCTCAGACTAGAAGTTCGACGGCCCCTCCCTCAGGCGAAGAAGGAACACAGTCAGGAGTCTCAGCCCAAGCGAGGAAACAACCAAGTAGTGGAAGACTAGCTCAATCTGCGACAAGCACACCGCACAGGAATCTGAGACCCGATCGTCTTAGCTTTGACGAAGACACTCCAAAGATTGACGAGGATATTGATGGGCTGTCATCTTCAGTGGCCACAGCTACCTCAAATCTTCAACAAGATTCAGATAAAACGAAGACCCGCAGCTCTAATGCTGAATTCCGCCTAAAGCTACAGGACTCACCTGCATCGCAAGCCCCCAATCGTCGTATGGACGTGTCAATCCCCACTGGAGAAAGAGAAGGTAAGTCAATACTGGATTCGGATTCACGAAACCCAGCAGCCAAAGTATTGTGCGTACAACAGCTGACAAGACTCAGACCATGCTAAGCACAGCAATCCCGCTGAAACAACCAAATCAGCTGCCAGCAACAAAGAGTCGACCTCTGACTCCGAGGGAAAGTCTGATCAGAAGACAGAGGCCTCTGATGGTGCGTTGTATTCCACTCCCGCGAGGTCTTGTCTTGAACTCACTCAATTACCCCTCCACTTCCATCATTTAATGTGTTTTTATGGGATGATTGCTCATTTTAACAGGTACAAGCGATGAATCTGTTCCAGAATCAGAAAACATCTCCTCAAATGGAGCAGCGGATCAGCTTGACGACGAGCTTGAGCATACAAACAGCCAACCCGCGACTGCCACCAATGCAGCTAAAGAGGGACCAACTGGTAAGCGAATCTCTGGCAGCTTCAGTTTGAAATCCTCCGTCTTGCTATCCCTTCCATCAACGGTCGTAAAAGCTGACCGAGAGCAGATCGCATTCCATTCTCAATCCTTGCTGCAGAAGCAGAAGCAGTCCCCTCCAACTTGGATAGACTCCCACCCGGCGTACTCCGTAAGAACAAACGCAAGAGCGAGTCTATCGCACAGCGAGGACAGGTTAAGCGGTCTCGTGGTTCTCGAGGCGGAATCATCGGCCGACCGCGCAAATCCGAGCAGATCGGAGTTGCCTCGGGGCATGAGGCATCTGAGGTTGCAGAAGAAATTGCGATATTAGACAACCAAACCAAACCAGTCTCAACACCACCGCGAATGTCCACTCGCCAGATTACACGCCGATCGGTTGCCGCAACAACTCCTGAGTCTTCACCTGAAAATTCGGCGGCAGCAGATGCATCCGAGAAAGAGAAACAGAGACTGCCCAATGGCGATGACAAGACAACGATCAGCGATGAAGAAAGCAAAGACGGAGAATCTAAAGTTCTATCGGATGTGCTAGTCAAAAGTCCAACCACCCAAACAGTAGAGAAAAAGACCAACGGACGACCACGCAAAAAGGCTCAACAAGAATCCGCCGCTTCGAATGCCATATCGGCAAAGAAAACCGTCAAGAATAAGGCTTCTGCTAGTAAAAGCCAGAACCCCCCTCCAGCAACTGTGTCCGCAATGATGAAACAAAACAAGATAATCAATGGAGTTAAACCACACACAAAGAGTGAGTCTACACTACCTGATCCGAGAATCTTACTAACAGCCCCAAGCGCTCAAGACGAAATCTCGGGCCTCTAACGGTGTCCCCAAGCCTCTCAGCAATGGAGATGACTCTACAGCTGTGCCAGGAAGTGTCGAGTT
This sequence comes from Neoascochyta sp. HWLR27, assembly GCA_019775935.1. Taxonomy (NCBI): domain Eukaryota; kingdom Fungi; phylum Ascomycota; class Dothideomycetes; order Pleosporales; family Didymellaceae; genus Neoascochyta; species Neoascochyta sp. HWLR27. Next base: position 119,597 of record WODD01000245.1, read on the forward strand.
CTTTGCCCGTATCCACTCTCGTACTGGAACTTCCGAGCTTCCTCTGTCTGATCATTACCTCAGCTCCGACGTTGAAATCATCAGGCGCTACGCTGAGTGGCAACAGGAAGGGGGAGATGCCAGCGTTCCATTTGAGGTTTTCAAGAAGATCTTTGCGTTTGCTGCCACTCCAACACCTCTGACGAAGTAGTCACTTCAGCCATGACTGCGCAGACACACACAACTCAGGCTTCTAGGATACCAAATTAAAGGTACACGAGCAGCCTTACTGAACTGATCTTACAAACGCTGTCAGCGCCACGTATTTGGATGAAGACGGCGAGTTATGGCGGAGAGAAAGTGATATCAAAGCTCTGCATGGCGTCTAGCTCATATGGCTCAATATGAGTAGCCAATACGTGACTTCGCTTATCACAACATTCGATTCGAGTTCTATCGAATATTGTCTACGAGTATTGCTTCAAAGGTTCTTCGCATTCAGATATCAGAACATCAAGTAGCACGGGTATATAATTACTTAATGAATGACCTGCGCCTATTGAAGGTTGAGTATTGAGACACATTAGACGGAGGTCCGTTGGACATGAATTCCACTTTCAGCCCAGTATATGGGCGTATTCCCATAGTCGCAAGTAATTGTGCTCTGGATAGTTTCAAATGCGAGTGTTCAACACTTGAACACCCGGTTCTGGGATCTGCCTCAAGTTCGCCTCCAACCGAGCTTCAGGAAATTCCTTGTCCTTCATGAGATTATCCTTTGGAGTCATTGTCCTTTGTAAACCGACAAAGGGGGTACGAGCAGCTTGATATACTGCGTGGTCATGTTCAAGAAAAGTCTCGTGGCACAAGAGTGCTCAGGATAGCACACTCACCGACTTCTCCGTCATACCACGTTGTGAAGGTGGACTTAGCTTATTCTAAATTAACCTTCTCCAGCTCCCATCGGTCTCCGATCTGTCCTCAATGAGGAAAGCGTGCCGTAATCAACACTGAGCCATGCTAGGCCTCTGGTAGGTACTCATTCACATCGTAAGCTTCTGGGTCTCTCTGGTTTCTCGTAATCTCGATCGACTTTATCGACGGCCATCAGCCACTCGTTATTTTCTGGCATACTCAGCCACCTCAATAAGCCCCTCACTACCACGTTGACGTCACCACTTTAATCAGAAGTATACAATCTGCTCGTATCAGAGATGTGTCCTGCTGGAGTGCGACTTGCGAACGCTGCGAGACTATGCTTCAAGCTGCTCTCGCTACTTCCATCCACCACTTTCGGAGTTGCGGCGTAGATATCTTGCCCGGACCCGCCGCTAACCAGTATTGCATATGCAAGGCTGCGGCGAAGTCGTTGCGGTGCTTGAATCATTAGATTTCGGGTTTGGATCTGCTGTTTCTCTGTCACACTAAGGTATGCTCCGGTTTCTGTCACGTTTCTCATGGTTACGGTATCGCCTGAGTCTATCAATCGTTTGCAGTGGTGACGTGGCAGTGGGGGCGTTGGGTTTAAACATGTTCCGATCCGTTCACTGCTCTTTGGCGTATTCTCTGTCGGATAGACTGCTGTTACTTGAACCTGAAAATGAAGGCGTGCCAGTTAATCAGTGTAACAGTCACAGCATATGACGCTCACCTGTGTTTATATCTCATTGGTCAAAGGTGTCGTCGTATTTCACTTAGGTGCATACATGTCTGTCACACAGCTCATATTTTATTGGCTGCAAAGGAGGCAGGCGCACCCCACTCAATGAGGCGGAGCAGGCGAAGGCAGCCGCTGCAACCACGCCATAAAAAGTGTCGTGTCGAGCCGGAAGTACAGGATCTGTGTTCCAAACCTCCTTTACCATATTTTCTCTATCGAAGAGTGGAAAGCGCGATTCTGAAGAGCAAGCCAGAAAGAGAGCTTGTTGCCGCCAATGGTCCTTGCGCATAGCCTCGAGTTTTCCTGTACGCCCTCCAGAAAGTTCAGCCTTGCCACTCAATTCTCTATTTCATGTAACGGTAACTGAGTCGAGCAGCGCAAACTAGAGAGTGGATATCTGGAAAGAGTGATCTAGATGATTTGCTATCACCAGCATCACGGTCCTCTGGCAGCTGCCCAGACCCCACAACGAGGCTGACCAAAGTCCAACAGCCTTCATGCTATATGTAAGTCTATGATAGCTTTGAACAAGATAAGAGTGTCTGCTCAAACCGCTAGATTTGTTGATAAAAGCGCCTTCGACCAAGATGAAGCTAAGCGGCGGAACCTGCTACGCCCATTCGATGTACCTCCGTTGGTTTACACAAGCTTTGGTGCTCGTTGTAATGGGTATTTTGGAAGCAAAGGCGTCCGAAATAAAGCCGGTCAGATTGAAACCTACAGTAAGTCCTCATGCGGCAATAAGTCTGGTGTGTGTGATCTGTTGATGCTCTCCGCAGCTATTTGGTTTCGATGTCTTGTCAAGATGGCGCATCCCATTACGAAGACAGGCAAAAGGTATACCTGGTACGAGATGACTTTTATTGGCCGCTGGGAGCCTGGTCGCTCGGTGATCCTCTGCATAGACACTCCAGATGACCTCCCCTCTCGGCTGGCGCAGTCAATAGCGGAACAGCAGGAAATGATTGATCTGAGCAATCCATTCGCACTCTATGTCCCGTTGGTAGATCAGGTCGTCGACTTGTACGATCGCTCTGTTTGGGGGTTTCGAGATCTTATCCGGGGTGTAGAGAAGGTATGGTCGCCTTTTCCACAAGCCAACAGAACTGAAATCACTGATCGTCTGTGTAGAGCAGAGAACAGACGAAGGATACCGACTTTTCAGAATTGCATGAGATTTCTCGACACGCAACTCACTCAACTGAGACGCTGGCTGTAACAACACACTCACTGGAGGCCATGCAGCAGCTCCACAAGACTTTCCACGAGTCTTCCCCATCGCCGAATGCAGTAGCAGAAGAGTTTCCTGAGACAGCACAACAGCATATGAATTTTCAAGCGCAGCTAATTCACAACCTGAAGTTGCGCTCCCGTGCAAATCAAGAGAGGCTTCAGAGCGAAATCACACTTGTATTTCTGCACCCCGTACAACGCAGCTGGATGCAACAAGAAGAGTTCGCGCTAATCAAAGACAGGCTTACAACATGCTCATTCAGAAAGACAGTAAAGTCCTATTACAGATCGGGGAGGCGACAAGGAACGATAGTGCTGCGATGAAGGCTGTAGCAGTAGTGACAATGGCTTTCCTACCAGCGACATTTACTTCCGTAAGCTTTCTATCATCGATTCAAAAAATGGTCAAACTTACAAACAGCAGACCGTGTTTGGCATGGGCTTTTTCGAGTTTCAGCCCGGCGACGAGACGAAACCAGACGTATGGAGAGTCGCTACCGAGATATGGATGTTCTGGGTTGTTGCTGGACTATTAACCGCCCTCACAATCATTGCATGGATAATTTGGAGCAGAAACACAAATCAAAAGTCCTTGATTGGTAAGAGATGGGAGCATCGCATCAACAACCTGCGGAGAAAGGCGGGGGCGTGAGCCATGTAGATTTGGTTAAGTCGCTGCCTCGAATGTCACAACTTAGTCCGCTTTGTATCTTTGCTCGGGTCAGTTTTGGCCCCCAAATCGATGTAAGCGCACAGTCTGTGAATGTACATTTGGCCGATGCTTGGCACAGGGCATCTTGTGTTCACGAAACCGGTTCCTGCCCTTGAGCTTCAGCTTCGAAATGTGCGAAAGATTGTCGATACAATCCGTAAGCGACACAATTCTTCCAAACCGCCACGACGCCAAGAGGAGGTACATTGCACGCCACCGGTTCCGACAGCTTATTGCAAGATTTTGTAAGGACAACAATAGTCCTTTCAAGCTCTTCTGCAATGATTTACAGCCTTCAAATATGCTTGCGGACCCAGCCACTTTGAAGATCCAGGTTATATTGGACTGGGAGTTCACGCATGCAATGCCGACACAGTTCTCTTACGATCCACCCTGGTGGCTTCTTTTGAAAGGACCAGACATGTGGCTGGAGGACTATAGTATGGCAGAGTTTGTAGCTCGCTACGAGCTCAAACTGCATCAGTTCCTTCGCGCCATGGAGCGGATCGAGGCGAGGTCGCCACAGACTGAAATCAAGCTCTCGATGAAGATGCGAGATTCTTGGGAAAGCGGTCAGTTTTGGTTTGATTACGGCATCAGGAAGAGCAGTCTGCACAAAAAGGAGATCCACCAGCAAGAATTTATATTCATGGGGATTTTTCTCAACACGATCAGGCCTTGCAGCAGCATCTCGCTCTCGGCCATGCAGTTCTAGAGCATCTGCCCACGCTGAGTGGCCTCAGCCTCCATGGCAGTACAGCAGCTCGAGAACCAGGGAAGCAACAATACTTGCGTTGCAGGAATGGTTTTTGAGTCAGTTGAAGCGGTCTGCTCGAGTCGATTTCTATAGTGTGCAGTAGCCTTGTCTAAGATTGGGGCAAAGCGTGATCCCTCCATAAAATAGCACAATAGCAATTTTCTAGTGGAGATACCCCATGGCAAGCGATATACATACACGGTGCAGAACCGATGTACTCCGGTGGAGTCGATGCGGCACAGTGCGCACCGACAGCCTGTAGGATGCGCTAGTACTGCCGAGGGTGTAGGGGCCTTTTACTTAGTATTGTTCGCACCGAATCCTTCTACACGAGACTCGAGAAGGAACATACAGGGATCATTCAATCTCCTTCCGTCGGGTTAGATGCGTGGGGGCTGAGGAGGGCGTCTAACACCAAGGCAGTGGGGCAAGGTATGACTTCTGTGTGAGGAATCTATTCATCGAGATGTTGAAGGCAGCCGCCTTGAAGCGCTGTTTGACATGTACTATTGCCGATTGAGCCACTGTGAAAGGAGAGCCGTGCGCGAGAACCCGTGGAGACATCCATTTCGAGTAAGTACACTAATTGAACAACACCAAGCAAACCAAGAAAACCGGGCACCAAATCAAGAGACACGGCCTGTCGAAGCCCTCATGCGGAACGCGCCTCAGTGCGACTGATTTGCACCGCGTGGTTGACATTGACTCCAATAGCTCCCTTCTGATCAGGCGAGACAATCTCGGCGTTAGATCTGTCGTCGTCATCTACTAACACGCGCGTCTCAGCGAGGTCTCCACTGTAGATCCTGGTCTCGTTCCCCTTGAGCGTACTGAGCTTTTTGCCTTCCTCGAGCTCGACGTATTTGTCTCCCGAGTTGGGATCGTCACTACACTTGCCACCGCTGCCCCACGTACTGCCAATTTTGAGGAGCCTGTCGAGGAGTGGACGCAGGGCCGAGAAATTGGCAAGGAAGACACCCAGACCCAGCTCGGCATGTGTCCATGCTACAACAGGCATCGCATGGAACAGGAAGTCTTCTGTCGAGCTGAGGTTGACGGTTACAGTGAGGCGAACGATGGCTGCTGTTGAGGCAAAGACTCCGAGGCCGAGGAGGGCGATGATGGAGCACTCGACGCGCAAATCAATCTGCACGTCCCAGAGAAGTGGGATTGGGCTGTACAGAGTTAGATGCGAGATAAAGCCACATGTCAGAGAAGAGGTTGACTTACCACAATGCACAGAACCAGTCAGAGAAGATGGAAACAGCAGACAGTGCAAAGCTGGACCCAGTGATGTTTCTCTGAGCCTTACGCGCGTCGCCCTCGACAGCCCTCCAATTCATTTGAATCGGGGAGCAGTGGAAGAATTCGTAGATGGTCGTCGAGGCCACGACAACAGCAACTGCGACCATGTTCGCGTAGATGGCCCACACATAGGCGGTCCTTCTGTTTCCAATGCGCAGCAACATGAAGCAAATAGCCCGCTTGACTGGAATCGCCGCAATACAGAGCATGGTCTGCATGACGAACCACCACTAGCAGAGTCAGTCGCTGGCGAGATTTCAAGAAGGCAAGAGTAACCCACAAACATGCCCGTCTCTTTGGACTCGGGAGACAGCTCACTGTCCCGCTTGCCGCCGCCCGTGAAGGCAACCCCAACATACCTATAGTCGAGATGGTAAAAGTCGTCTGTACTGTCTGTGAGTTTGAGATTTCGAGAAGAGGGATATCTCTTACAACAGCCACCAACATAGACCAGTCGTCCGGGCCCCAAGCCCTGCGCGAAAGCCGCACATAGAAGCGGAGAATCCAAGTAATGATATCAAAAGGCAACAAAATAAGCACTGCGAGCGCCAACGGCTTCGATGTAGGACCGGTCATATTTGCTCTCAGTATTCGTACCTGCTTCGTTTCCTCGGGAGTCACAGTCAGTTATAAATCTCTCTGCCACTCTCCCAATCTTCGGTCAACCATCCTCGGCCCATTATTACCCTCTACTATTTCTTCCCATCCGCCACATCACCGCATGCCATCCCACAGGATGAGCTCGAGAACCTATTGTACCATTCCGTCGTCACGACCTCTCGAGCCCAAAATGCAGAGATCGCCCGGTACCTGCCCAGGCACCAGCAGGCACCGCTCGTGAATCACGCCCAGCCGCAGCAGCGCCGCGTACCGCGCGCGCATAAAACCAAGCAATCCAGAAGCGTGCGGCCAACCAGATTAATTTCAAACCACCTTTTTTTCTGGGCATTTACTATTTGAGGTAACTGGGCAATTGGCGGGGGTCGTCGTCTTGGGATGAGTTGCGCGGCAGAGCCGAGTGGGAGTGTATTCGTATATTCCCCGAGCCAAAGGAGTAATCCCTCTGCATCAGCAGCGCGCTTGAGCAGGGTTGAGGGCATAACGGGGCTACAATGGAGCCGCGGTAAACGGTTGGGTCCATGAAGTATGGATGCAGGGTAGGGTCGGGTAGGGGTACGGAAGCGCGGCGCATCGTGTTCATTCACTACAGCGGCAATAGGCGCGCTACATTGACCCCAGTTCGCCAGAATATAGTTCGCGGTTTGTGAGTTGTATCTCAGAGGTATTGGGTCACTGCTATACCCCTTCCTCCACATCTAACCACGCACTCTCTACACCCAGCACCCAACGTCTCATCTCATCTCGTCTCACCTCAAAGCCACCTATCAGCGAAGCAAACACTCGCAACCGCAGATGCCTTTCTTTCCTGCTTCCTTGTTCTCCTTTCTTCATGCAAGCATCTCTATCCGTCCGTCCTTCCGTTCAACCCCCCGGGCCGTGGTACCTGACAACGGCTTCCCCGGAACCTTGTTGCAGCTAGCGGGCGTCAAAGCCTCGGTGTGAAAGAGAAAAGGCACATGCATTCAGGCAAGGGAGACCCGTGTATTTGAATTGACGTTTTACAGATACGGGAATGGCATATTACGGCATATCACCGCGTCAGATTGGGGAAACGGTCAGGTCACTTCAACGCACGTCTCCAAGTAAAATCAAATCACTTCGAGTCCCATATCAACTTTCCCCACTCAGTGTATATACGTGTTTGCTCAAAAACTACCCAACCCGCCTACTGCACCGCCAACCCGCCATCCACATTCAGCGTGATCCCCGTAACCCACTGCGCATCGTCACTGGCAAGGTACACAGCGGCGCGAGCGTGATCGAGCGGATCACCAAAGATGCCGCGCGGAATCATAGCCCTGACGCTGTCGGCAGCGGCAGAGAGGGCGCCGCCGAGGGCGTTGTCGAGCATTACGATTTTGGAGACTAGATGGTGCGTGCGCGTGACTTTGGTGTCGATTTAGATGACTTGGATGATGGTGGAAAGGAAGGGGTGAAGATGGACGTAGACTTACACCCGGGGGCGATGCTGTTGGCGACGATGCCCTGATTTGCGATGTCGAGGGCAAATGTGCGTGTCATGGCTGCCACAGTGCCTTTGGAGGCGTCAGTGTTCGTTCCATCCATCGTGCAATGCACAACTCTCCCCTCTCCCCCTTCTTCACTGCCTCCCAACTTCCTTCCCCTCCCCTCAACCCCTTCAAACCCACCAAAGAACACCAGCTTACATAGACTCTACATGCCAATATTCGCAACCATAGAAGCGATATTAACAACCCACCCCCTCATCCCATTCTCGCGAGGCTCCTGCCGGAGAAACTGCCGAACGCAATACCTCGTCCTAAGAAAGACACCCACGCGCATTAACACGCATGTGCGCGTCAAACTTATCCTCATCAGCTTCATACACAGGCAGCGGATTCGACGCCTCGGAGTAAATCTCCGCGTTGTTAACGACACTGCGCGAGGCCCACGTCAGCATCCGCACACCCACTGAACCGTTTCAACCACCAGCCACAAGGGAAAGACGCGTAAGTGTAAAAGCAAGAACCAGAAACAGACGTACACACCAACCCGGCCATACACCTCCACCGCCTTGTCCACCAGCGCGCGCCAGTCAGCCGCAACACTCACGTCAGTCCCGACGAACACGGCCTCGCCGCCGCGCTGCGCGATCCACTCGTGCGTCGGCAGCTGCGCAGCGTCCGAGTCGGTCTGCTGCTGGTGTTGCTGGCCGGTCGGCGCATACGAGGCACGCGCCTTCGAGGAAGAATTGGTTGCAGATTTCGCGGCCGATGCCTTGCGAGGAGCCGGTTACGATGGCGACGCGGGCGTGCAGGCGGGGGCGGGCATGTTGGTGGTGAGGGAGAAGGAAGAAGGAATTGGCGGTATGGATATAGGTGAAGACTGTGAAATGGAAGAGAGTCCAATTCGGGGGAGCTGGATCTGGGGGATGGGGATATAGATGATATACCAGCTCCCCTCTACCAACGCAACGCCCTCCCCTCCTCTTCTACCCGTCTACCCACATCACCGCCACTACTGCCAGGACAATCCACTCCCATCCCCTCCCCTTCCCTCTCCACCCCATCCAGTACCCCCCACTACGCAAAAACCACCCCCCATCCCCCTACACCCTACACATCCTACGCACCCATCCCACAACCCACGCCCCCACCACCACGCCACTCCCCCGCAGATGACCCTCTTCGCGCGCGACGCGCAGCACAGGAACCACCCGTGTAGAACAGTACCAAGCACCTACCTAGCCAGCTAATGTGCCTGACGAAAAAAAGTAGCAGGGGTAGGTATACGGCGCGAAGGATCCGGCCCCCTGTCCTGTCCTGTCACCGCGCCGCGCCGCAACTCATCCTCCTGCTTGCTGGACATGGGCTTGGAGCTAGCAGGCGTTGAGTGCCGAGGGTGTGATGTGGGCCTGAAGAGGAGGGGGGTGGAGAGGGGGGGTGCCCCGCGTATAGAGGTTTTGCTTTGAATTGAGGTTCCTCTCTTGCTTTCTCTCTCTCTTTTATTGTCTGCATTGGGACTTCAAGAAAGGAAAGAAAGTCAAGTCAAGCAAAATGTCCTGTCCATTCGAGACCAAACTCGCCATCATCACCGGCGCCTCACGAGGTACGTTGTAGTCGTGTAGCGTAATATCGACTGCCCCTCCTCTCTGTCTCTCTCTCACAGTACTAACCCACGCCCTCCAGGCCTCGGCGCAGAACTGGCCCGCCACCTGGCCGCCCGCGGCGCAAATCGTAGTGATAAACTACACATCGCCGACGTCAATGCCCGCAGCGACTAGCTATCCCAGGAGCTGGAGAAGACGCACGGCGTCAAGACGCTGCTCGCCCAGATCGACCTCACGACACCCACGGGCCCAGAGGAGCTAATCGAAGCGGCGAAAAAGGCATTTGAAAAAGACGGCGCCTTCCAAATCGACATCCTCATCAACAACGCGGGCGTCGTGAACCCCGCGCCCATGGGCTCCGTCACGCAGGCGGATTTCGCCGCGACGTTTGACCTGAATGCGCACGCGCCGCTGTTCGTCCTGCAGGCCGCGCTGCCGTACCTGCCGCACGACCGTTCGGGGCGGGTTGTGAACATCTCCAGCACCACGATGTCGATGGGGTTCTGGAGGCAGACGTGTTACGCGGGGACCAAGGGCGTGCTCGAGGCCATGGCGCGCGTGTGGGCACGCGAGCTAGGCGAGAGGTGTACGGTTAACAGCGTCAATCCTGGGGCCATGGCGACGAGCATGTATACCGCGTTGCCGCAAGATATGCTCGAGAAGGTGTGGTCGCTGAACTGCATGGCACCGTTGGCGGCGACGCGCGAGGGGGTTGATTCTGCTGAGACGATTGCAGCTGCGAAGAACATGGGCGGCAGGCCGGCGTATCTGGGTGAAGTCGCTGGTGTCGTGGGGTTGATTTGTATGCCCGAGGCCGGGTGGATTACGGGCCAAATCATTGGTGGTAACGGTGGCAGTGTGATGACGAAGGGGTAGGCTTGAGTAGGTAGAGGCCACAGCCAGATAGGTAGACATCGTCTGTTTCCAGTATCCAATTTCGTCAGGGATCACCGAGCATACCGCCACCAGTCTTCCTCCGACTAACCGGTGAACCCGTATGAACATGGCCCTCGGTCTTGGAGCGCGCAAGCGGAGGCCGAGACCCACTCGGCAGATCGAACGGACTCCCATGGCCATGGGTCGAGCCAAAGACGCCGAGCAGCGGCTTGCCTCCAGGCGTCGCCACGGGGTGCGCGGGCTCTTGCGAGGGGACGGGTTCTGCGAGGGGGTCGGTGAGGAAGATGACGAGAAGCTTTTCGACAAGGTTTCGGAGCCGGTCGGACTGGGCGTGTAGTGGCTTGTCGGCGATGTGGTTTCTCTGTGGTATGGTGAGTGTTGGGAACAGTAAACAGACGGAACGGCGGAACAAACCAGAGCCAATGCCGCTCCTTTGTACGTCTGATGGTATATGAGCTTGTATTCTTCATCCTTTGCAGCATCCTCGGCAGCAGCAGCGGCATCATCCCCAATCGACTGGCTTTCTTCCAACCCAGAGACTGTAGACGCATGGCGAGACTTTGCTTTCTTCCGCTGTTGCAGCCCGTGCATACGCATAGCCGCCATGACGACGCGCGAGAGCGCCTCTTTATTCCTCGACTCGGTCGTCGGCTCATCCGACTGCATTGACGAAACCGTAGCCACGCGCGACAAATTCGAGCGCTTGCCCTGCTGCCCCTCGAGCGTGTCTCTCCGACTAAGCGGCCGGCCATCAGAAACCACACTCGGCGATCTCGAAAGCTGGCGCGAGGCCGGCCGCGACAATCCTTGCGCAGACGCCGGCCGTCCATCTGCGAACGGCCCTCCTTTGGCGGCGTCAAACGACGAGTTGCGGCGGCCAAAGACATGCTGCGCCTCGCTCCCTCTCGCAGCAGCCGCCGCGACGCCCTCGCCGCCTTTACTCCGAGCCTTCTTCTTCGCAGCCGTCGCCTCCTCGAACAGATCCCTCTTGCGGACCGGCGGCGAGCTGGGCACAGCGAGGGCGTGGTGCAGCGGCGCGAGGAACTGTGCGTGTTGCACAACAGCACCATCACCCTCGTCTAGCAAAGGCGGCGGCGAAAGCGGTGGAAGAGGTACATGTGCGCTCAGCAGGTGCGACGAGAGCGGCAGCGCGTGAACCTGAAGCTCAGCGGGTCCGTCTGGGAACAAGTCAGCGAACGAGCCACTCCCACTCCGACAGGGACATCGCCCTCGCCTCACCTTGACCACGTGGCGCAGAAACGGTGCCATAGAACAGCAGCTCGGTAATAACCACCCTGTCCTTCTCGTCCGCTCGACTCCCGGTCCCATCCCCTTCCCTCTCCGCCTTCACCAAAAACCCTACGGGCGCCTGCGCGCGCGCCTGCTCCCACCACTCCAGCCTCTTCACACCCCCATCCCCATCCTCACCCCCATCCTCACCACTAGCACACACAGCAGGCGCACTAAGCAACACGTCCGCGAACCACGCCTGCGTAGCCTGCGTCCGCGTCCAGACGTCCAGGCTCGGTCCCGCAGCGAGGCACAGCGGGATGCGGGCGGGATCGACGGGGGCGAGGAAGCGGAGCGCAGCGGCGGCGGGTAAAGCGGAGAGGGCGAAGGGGAGGCCCGGGGTGCTGGTGGTGGTGATGGGAGAGGTGAGGATGACGTCTGTTGGGTGGTTAGTTTGGGTCTGGATGCGGGGAGAGAAAGAGAGAGAGAGGGAGGGAGGGAGAAAGGACCTGCTACTGTGCTGGCATCGGGCAGGACAATGTCGCCGTTCCAGATGTCGGCCATGGGCGTGGGCGCGGTTGTGCTGCTCGGTCCGGTACCGCGTTTGGCTGTGACGCGTTTGGGGCGCGCTAGTAGCAAAGTCACGTGTATACCAATCTGTACAGTTGGGTATAATCGACTAGTTACCGTATAACTATCGTATATCATATTCTACAATGACAAACTCGCTCAGCTATAACGCTTCCATATGCACATATCAAGCTTCCACTCCGCCCTCGTCCTCTTCTTTTTCTTCCTGTCCCCTTCTTCCCGCAGAAACAACGCCATTCCCTCCCCCCTTCCCCCAACCATTCTCCCCTGCTCTACAACTCATCCCTCGCCCTCTCACCCTCACCCCCGCCCAAATCCGGCATAGCCATAATCTTAACCACCAGACTCGTCCAGCCGGTAAAGTGCTGCGTGCGTTGGCCCTTGCCCGTCTCGGGGTTGTACTGCTCCCAGGCGAAGCCCGTCTCCTTCCAGCTCTCGTAGACGGTGTTAACGAGGTTGGTGCGCAGCGCTGTGTAAAGTGCCTTTGCGTGCGACTGGTGCGGGCCAGATTGCTGCGCGACCGACTGTGTTGTTTTGTTAGCATCGTCGTGGGGGGGAAAGGCGAGGGCAAAGGGGAGGACACGTACAAGCAGCTGCTGCACAGCGAGGTAGTTCATGTTCATCCAGATAGGACCGCGCCAGTAGTCCTCGCCCGTGTGGTAGAGCTCGTCGCTCTTGCTGAGACTGCGCAGGCCGTAGGGCGACCAGAGTTCGTCCTCGTCGGCAATGAGGTCAAGGATGGCGCCCAGGCGCTTGCTGTCCTTGTCGACGAGGCCCGTCAGGAACGGGAACAGCGAGATGTAGCCCTTGTGGCACACGTGCGCGTGCTCCTCGTAGTCGTCAATCGTCGCGTCGCAGTACGCCTTGTCCTTGGCCGACCAGTGCAGGTCGTCAATGTTGCGCGTAATCGCCTCATCGTACTTCGCAAACTCCTTCGCATCGTCGTTCTCGTCAAGGTACACGGCAATGCGCTTGATCGCCCGCGTCATCATGCCCATCCAGCTTATCAGGTCGACGTGCAGCTCGCCTGGGTGCGGGGGCTGCGCGCGCGGGTAGTCGTCGAGACCTGAGGTGAGGATGTGCTGCGGTGTGCGTCCGCGCCACCGATATCCCTCCTTTGTCGAGAAGGCCTCGCGATCGTAGCTCTTAATGTCACCGGCCTGCGTGTTGCGGAACCAGAAGTAGTGGCGCTTGAGCAGCGGGTACAGCGTGCGGAGGTACTCGAGCGCGGCCTCGCGGTTGGCGAGCTGCATGTAGTACGACTTCTCGTTGAGCAGCTTCTCGTTGCTCGAGTCCGTCTTCTGCGCGTCGAGCTTGTCGAGGAACGACGTGACGACCATGAACAGCGTCGGCGGGTTGGCGTAGTGCGGGTACTGCACTTGGAACTCTTCGGGCACCTTGCTGCGCGCCTCGGGTCCGAGGATCTGCTCGCGGCCAATCCAGCCATCTTCATCCATGAGCTTGAACCAGCTCTTGATAATGTCGAGCGTCAGGTCCGCGTCCCAGTCAATCACAGGCAACAAATGGAAGCCCTCGTCCCACAGGAATCCCCTGGGGAAGAACGGGCGCGACGGGATGCTGGTGTATAGCTCAGACGGGCCCTCGGACTGTGCTCCGTTCCTGCCGCGCGCTTCAGCGGCCTCCTCCCAGAAGCCCTCGTTGTCCTCCTCGTACGCCGCGTCGTTGGAGCGGTCCACACGCGAGTCGCCGTAGAAGTAGCCAATGCCACCGATCAGGTTGGAGAAGAGCGACTTGGAGAACTCGGCATAGCGCTCCTTGAGGAACGGCGCCTGCGGCTTGAAGATTTCAGCAAAGCGGGTCGAGAAGCTCGTCGTGACCGACTTGATCTGCTCCGTCAGGTCGTCCGAGGTAATCTTGGCCGGCGCCGAGCCCGACGAGAAGATGACATCAAACTCAAAGGCACCCTGGAACACCTTCTGGACCATGTGGATGTTTCCCTGGCCCGGCAGGTGCTCGATGGTGTAGATCTGGGCAGGCGGCGGGGGGTTAGTCTTGTCGTACTTGGGGATCAGGGCATCGATCTGGCCCTTCATGTGCGCGAACAGCACCGCCTTGATCTGCCACAGCGCCTCATCGGGAACCTGCCCACTGTGCACGAGGGTGCGGTCCAGAGGCTTGTCGTCTGCGCTGGGGTGGCTGAAGTGCGGGTGCTCGCCCTTGCCCTCTGTGACGCTGAGCTCAAAGTCGCCCAGCTCCGCCGTCTGGCCCTTGAAGACGACGTCACCCCGGGCGCCCGTCTCGCCTGCGTCGGCCTGGGTGGCCTCGAGACTGCCCAGCCCTTCGAGCGTGTTGTACCAGATGACGGTCGTCTTGAGGTCCGGCGATGCGTCGTCGCGGGGGGTGCCCTTGATGCGGGCGCCCCAGCTGCCGCCGTGCTCGCCGCCGGGGAACTTGATGAACTCGGTCGTGATGTCGACTTGGTTGGCTGGGTCGTGGATCGTCTGACGCCCGCCGCTGCGCACGTCGTACTCATCCCAGCCGTAGCCGTCGAGCTCGTGCTGCTCACACGTGTGGCGGAAGTTGTTCTGCACGCCCTCGTAGTCCTCGACGCGCGTCCACAGCAGACCGCCCATCAAGCTCTTGGGGATGCGCGGACGTACGCCAAAGTACAGGTTGGGGCGGTAGGGGCCCCAGAGCAGGCTGTCGTTGCTGGCCTTTTCAATCTCTGCGACCTGCGCGTGCCCGCCGAGGGGCAATTGGAGCGCCAGCAGACATGCCAGTCCCGAGACCAGACGGCTGCCGTGCGAGTTGCGCGCCATGATGTAAATAGTGCGAGTGAAGTGGTCCGTTGCTCGCAGGCTTGGGACAGTGACACCTAGCACTTTGAACACCGCGGAGGCGACGGCCTCTGATTGGCTGCCGGCTGTGGGGGCGTCGGAGCTATATCCCCAGCAGTCGTTGGATGCTCATGCTCATGCTCATGCTCATGCTGACATCTTCACATCTGATCGACTGTAAAAGAATAGAAATTCTGGGGTATCTACGTTGCGTGAGAAGTGCGCATCCTGCCCCCTTTCTTGTGTGTTGCAACCAATCTGCATCCTCTTACCAGACAGCCCCGGTGCCATGTAACCCACACGCGTCGTCTCCCATGAATTAAAGAGCGACATGAGCGGTGCAGGCCAGCGATGCATCCAAGAACCATGTACCCAAATGGACCTTGCACCTGAGTCGATAGTCTTGTAGCGTGCTGTGCAGCTCGAGAAGCAATCTAAGCCCTGTGTAGCTTGCTTTCGACGTGCCTGTAACCGACCCAGTGTGTATACCGTATCCAGATCCCGCATTCTACGCCGTCTGTATAGTGGTCCGGCAAGAATAATCCGAGTACAAGCGCGGTCCACGTGTGTAATTGAGGTGCATCCCACACCCCGTTCCGAAAAAATCCCCCTCCAGCAACCCCGCGACCCCTCACCCCCTGCCCGGCGAAAGCGGCCTGTTGAACCCGCCCTGTCGATTCATGTACTGGCGCGCCTCCATCTGCTTGTCGTGCCTGACGCCGTAGTTCTTCGCGTTCCCGGGCACTTTGGTGTTCTTAGTCGACTTGAACCCGGCAAAGCCCATGACCTTTGCCATTTCCCACGTGTCGTCATCCATGCCCTCAGGCTTCTGCCTCTCCTCCTTCATCTCGACGTCGGGCGCCTCGACGGGGCTCTCAGCGCGCACGGGCTTGACGTCGCGGCGCGGCCCGCCAGCACCACCTCCGCGTGGCCCCTTGGGCGGCTCCCGGCCACCCCGGAAGTCCGGCCTGCGCTCGTCGCGATCGCGCTCGTTGCGCCCTCGGTCGCCTCCGCGTCCGCCTTCGCGCTCGTCGCGCCGGAACGGAGACCGCGAGCGGTACCGCGTGTCGCGGCGGGGAGCGCGGTCGCGGCGCGGGCTGCGCGAGCGGTTACGGCCTCCGTGGGCTTCTTGGCGACCGTTGTCTGACATTTCGAGGTGGATGAGTGGGTAGGTGGTGTGCGGTTGAGAGGATCGATATTGGGGGTGGTGCGCCGGATGCGAAAGGTCGCGGTGTGTGGGCGACTAGCTAGGTGAGTAGATTTCAGGCGGACGTATGTTATCTGCGGGGTACAAAGTTGTTGCGGGGAGGAAGCAAGTGAAGGAGAGTGACTGCGAGTAAGTAGGCGAGTGAGAGAGTTGAGTGGATACAGGATACACAGTTTAGGTCGCCAAGGCAAAGTGGTACTTTCCCCATTCGGCATGTTCGTCGTCTGTCGAACGTTTAACAAGATATCTTTTCTTTCCTGTAGCGCTGCTGTACCGCTTTAAACTAACCCCTTTAGACTCATTAAACCCTCTAGATTCCGTTTCTGCAACCCAGAACTCTGTAACTGCCCTGTAGCGGGGGCAATAAACCTGCAAAACTGACGTTTTATGTCCGTGCCACACGAGTGATTGAGGTAACTTATTGGCCTTCGGTGATACGTTGGCCCGTTCCTTGTACGCTGCGGGCCCTACCACATCTATACGGCTGGTTTTATCGACAATACAAGAGATCTTGACGTTCATACTCTTCAAATTACCGGAGCAACTAATACTCGGGCACCAGACGAAACAACATCGTGTCTACTGTATTGTTTTTTTCAGTCTCAACTTTCCACAACCACGGCATCCACATCGAAGCCGCCGAGATGCAAGCACCAAGAGAATGACTCCCGAAATGATACAGTCTTCATCTTGATTAAACATGTGGAATAGATTGCCAGATATATGCTATACTACGGTCCTTGGCCCGTTCTATTCCCACCAAGGTAGTGTACATTCCCTCTCTTCCTCCCCGTCTCTCTCCACGGCGACGACGACCCTCACGATCGCGAATCATGTCTCCACCCACCGCCTAAGCCCAACCGCCCCGACATGCGTCCAACGCCCTCAAATCCCGTGGCATTAGCACCCCCACTACCACCACCGCCTGCACTCCCCCCAGCGAACCCACTACTTCCCTCCGCACCCCCACTCCCACTGCCACTCGTAGCGCCCCCGCCTCCGCCTCTCCCTTCGCCAAGCAGTCTCCCCAGCAGATCAAGCGCCGTCTTAGCCCGCTCCCTGATATCGAGATCCATATCGCGACCGAGGACGCGCGCGCCCTCCTCGAAGCCGAGGGCTCTCAGACTGAGCGCACGCTCGCGCGTCGCTGCCTCGTCGCCCGCGTCCTCGATCCAGATGAGGTTGTTGATCATCCAGGCGCAGCCGAGCCGGATGTCGCGCTTGGGGTGCGAGAGGAGCGGGAGAATGTGCTGCATGAGCTGCGTCTGCGAGATGAGCAGGGAGCGGTGCGTTGGGCGTCCGTTGGCTAGGTGCACGAGTATGAATACCGTCGCTTGGATGAGCTCGGTTGCCGGGTAGGTCGACCATGTGGGTTGGTTGGCCGAGGGGAATGAGGGGCGGTGCGTGTTGTTGGGCCAGTAGCTGGGTGTGTTGCCCGGGCTGGTTTGAGGTTGGGATGTCGAGGTTGGCAGTGTGGTTTTTGGGCGGATTTTTGCGTCAAGAAGTTCAAAGAAGCGAGTATGTCCGAACGTCTTGAGGAGGTGGTCGATCATCTCGCCAGACGCCTTGTCTTCTGTAACAAAGTTGCGGATGAAGTCGAGTGCCTGCTCTTGGATGCGCACATCATCACGTTCATTGTTCAACCGCACGTCGAGCTCGTCGTTTTTTATCTGCTGTAGTCGGTCGCGGATGTTGATGGCGCTCGTGTAACGAGAGCCGGTGCGTGTGTGGCGCCGCAGCGATGGCGTGCTCTCGTCTTCGTCGGATGATGGCTCCTCATCCAAGTCCATTTGTGGTTCGTCAATAGCATTGAGAAGATCGACCTGCTCGCCCGCAGCATTGGGCGTGCCCATGGCGGGCTTAGCTGGCTCCCCATTGAGCACCTGCACAAGCCAGCCCACACCCAGCTCTTCCAAGCACTGAATCTTCATGGCATACGGTATACCGAGACAAAGATGCTTCAACGCCCACAAGCTGCCATAACGGAGGTCAAAGTTAGCAGACCGACAGTGTTCGCACAGAGTCTTGAGGACTCCAGCCTCGATGATCTCCTAGGTCTTTATTAGCATCATGCTTCCACAAAACAACAGATGAAACTCACCGTGCGCATCGGCGACACCTCCAGCACAAGGTTCGTAATGACCTCAGTCGCCGCAATCTGTACCTTGACACTCGGATGCGTGAGCAGCTCGAACACAGGCTGTGCAATGCCATGGTCGATGAGGCTCGTTCGCAGCACACTCACAGACCGCGACAGCGAGCGGGTGACTTTGCACGCGGCAATAAGCACCGCGTCAGGATTTCCGTTCTCAGCCGTTGCTGTCTGCTCGCTGCTTTCTGTACACGGGACAAGCGCCTCGATGATGTGTGTTGCTGCACCCATCTCAATGACCAACTTCCGGAGTCCGTCTTGATCGCCTGCTATCGCTGCTAGTGCCAACAATGTGCTCTCTCTGTACTTGGAAGCATGCAGTATGTCAATACTGAGCCCAGGCCTGCCCAGTGTCGAAGAAGCCGGATCGATGGTCGGATCGACAGCTTGTTTCGCTGCTGACCTCGGCTGCCACAATGGCTTCGCAGAGGTCGTCACGATCTCAAACGACTTCTTGAGGGTTTGGACAAGCGTGGGAAGGATGCGCGCGTCTACCGCCGCTGTCTGCAGCGGCTTGTTTCCAGCAATCAATTCAGCCAGGACGAGAGGCGCGCGCTCCCGCACAGAGCGCATCTCTTCTCGTGCCAGTGGCCCAAGGACATGCGCCCTCTTTGACTGTTCAGACGACGGGCTTGACTCTTCAATCATTTTGACGATGAGCGGAATAATCAGGTACGAAAAGTGCCGCTCACGCGCCGTCTTGCATGGGTCGTTGAGCGGCCACCTTTCGCCAAACTTCTTCAGCAGGGCAAGCAAATAACACGCCGACAGCCGCTCAGTGCCCTCGCCACGCCGTGCGATATACATGAGCCATATGAACAGCGGGGACTCGGACTCATCGGTGATGACACTCCGGTTGGAGCCGTGTTGCAGCGCATCCATGCTCGGCAGTCGCGCAGACTCGCCGCACGCCGCAGCATGCGACCCTAGAGCCGGCCATGATTTTGTGTATGGGTCCGTTTTGCTCGTCATGGTCTGCACACGCGGGATGAGTGCATCCCACGACAGCTCGGCGGGGTCATACGCAGTAGTCGCGCGGTCCTTGGGCCAACCGAAGAGCTGCTGGACAGGCTGCGAGTAGAGGAAGCGTGCAGTGTAGAAGCAAGAGTCGTGGACAATGGTAGAGACGGCGTCTAGAATGTGCGGCAGGAACCTAGCTGGGAGGGTGTCTGGGGCCTGCGCCGGTTCGGCTGTAAGACTGGCCCTGTCAACAGCGGCCATGGCAGCCAGGTGGGCAGCCAAGTGATCGAGGATCCCCGCCTCGACCAGCATCTTCTTGTGTTGGTCGTGGCGACATGTCTTGGTCACAAGCTGTACAGCGAGCACGATATGCTGATTAGTCTTGAGCGAACCGGGCGTCAATGCGAGTATCTCAGCAAGACATTCAACAGCAGGAGCAGTGTACAACTGCTCGTTGACCAAAGTCGCGAGCGCGGGCCCCGCTGCATCGCTGCTCGGCTTCTCGTGGGCGGCGGCATCGACAATCTGCGTGAGCGCCGTGAGCGTCGCCGTCAACAGGCGCGAGCTTCTGTCGAGGGGCCGCAGCGCATCGAGCAGCGGCGGCAGGACGCGACCGGCCAGCAGGGGCGCAACAAACGCAGGCCCGCCTGTAGCAAGACATATATCAGCCCTCACTCTGTCGTCGGCAGGCGGCGTGCTCACCATTCGCAAGACTGCCCACGACCAGCGTCGCCTGCAAGCGCATTTCGCTCCAATCGTCTGTTCGCTCGTCACCTCCTCTCCCGCCTTCACTCGCGCCCATGGCCCCGTCTTCCCATCCATTCCTCGTATTGCGTTCCCCGCCACTCTCTTGCCCCAGTAATCTGGCAAGCGGCTGCACGACGCCGCTCGCAACCGCCAGCTCTTTGCGCTGCTCGTGCCCGACAATCTCATTCTTCAGGCTCCGCAGCGCAGCCGTTTTGCCCTCGGCTGTGCCCGGGCTCGCAAGCTCGTGCATCACGGCGGGAATCGAGGTGCGGCCCATTGTTGGGTGTTGGTATGTCGGTGCCGGTGCGGGCGTGGGGCACGTATGCGGCGGCGTGGATGCGGAGTTGGACGGGAGTGCCGAGCGAGGTGATGGCGGTCGTGTTAGTCAAGCCGAGCGGGATTCGCCGTGGTCATCCGTGAGGAAGTTTGTATTCACGGAAGCTGGAGCATTGGCACAGCGGGCAGTGATCGAGCGTGTTGAGGCGAGATAGAGAGGGCGGATGCGAGCCGTGTTGTATGGCGCGGCGCTTGAGAGCACACGTCAACGGCCCTCGGCGACGTCAGGGAGCGTTATCGGCACGTGCCTCTTATCCGAGCGGCATTCATCTTCGATATACCTACTCACGCAATCGAGGCAACAAAATCGACTAAACTGCATTGTTCATAACACATAAGTACATAACCTCGTAATCATAACTCCATCCCATGCCGCTCCATGCCAGTCCATGCTATCCCATGCGCCCACCCCACCCGTAAATGCATCTCACCCTCGCAACCCAAAAAAACACCTACCTACTTGTAACAGATTCCTTCATCGTTCTCCCGTCCCTTGCCGCCCTCGGTCAATATCACCACGGACACGCACGCCGCATATGCTTCTCGTATCGCACACGCCATGCACGTTTCCTTGACATTCGCAACAATGGCGCTGTGGCCGTGATGCGCGCACCACGCACGTGCAAACACTTCGTTGTCGCTTACGCCGAGCGCTTCGACGACGAGGACGTTGGTGACTTGCTCGTGGGCAGACGACGGCGGGAGGGCGAGCGATCTGGACGTCGAGGGTGACCGGCCGGATTTGGAGGGCGAAGAGCGGGGGGACGTGTGTGGGGAGCGGAGACCGGATTGGCGGCCCCAGTCGTGGATGGAGACGAGGCCGTCGTCGATGCGGATTGCGCGGTAGGCAAAGTCGTAGAAAAGGACTGATGGCTGTTAGCTTTCTCGTCTTTGACTTGCTGTCTTTCGTGCCGGCTGGCTGGGCAGCAACACATACCATGCGGACCCTTTTGGCAGGGGAACGCGCTGATAAAACTAACATCATACCGCAATCCCATGCGCCAGCTCTCTCCGCCACAAGCAAACTGAATCGCAACATCAAACAGCAGCGGCGCGCCAGGTATGTTCCTGCTGCTCGCCGGCTGCTCCTTGGCGGGTACAAAACTCAGCTTCTCCATGCGAATCAGATCCGCCACGTCCTCGACATCCGGCATGGGCAGTTCGTAGTCAGCGAGAGGATACTCGTCGTCGGGGGGCCCTAGTGGATCCGAGCGCTCCGCCATGGAGCGAATGTCATCCGGTGTGTGTGGCGGATCGAGCGATTCGTGTTGCTTCACCTTGACACACTCTGTTCGCTTGAGGTCGGGCGTGTAAATACAGGGGCCGACCCAGCCCGCGATTTCCTTTACGCCACGGGCGGCGCCCAAGACTTTGCCGACGATGCTGCGCGATGACCAGTATGTGTTTGCGCGATACTGGAAGCCTGAGGCCGGGTGCATGTGGGTCAAGTAGCGCAGAGCGTCGCCTGTATCACGGTCGCAGTCAATCAGGCTGTTCATGATCAGCCAGGGGAGGGTGCGTCCGGGCAGGATGATGCCGCTGAACCACGACATGGCGTCTGCAGAGCGGTCTTCCAGAGGCTTCTCGTCCATGTCGCTCTCTTCCAACACATACTCTATCTCGTCCATGTTGGGCCACTTGAGAGTCTCTGCAAAGAGCAGCAGAGCATCTCGCTGGCGGCTCTTGCTTTTCAGATCGAAACTAAAAGTGCTCTGTGTAGACGACGTCCGTGTCTTTGTGATTTCCATGTTCTCGAGCCACCGCTGTGCCACCGCCAAATCCCATGCAATCACCGGATCGAGCTGCGAGATGAACTTGCGCTTGTACTTGTCGCTGTGGCTCTTGGAGTGAATGCGGTGGTAGAGCTCGACGGAAAGGAGCAGCTGGTGGAAAAAGTCCTGCTTCTTGCGCTGGTCGGGGGCGTCAAACCACTTGGCGACGACCTGGTTCTTGGGGTGCGAGAAATCTATCCATTGCGGGTTCGACAAGACGTCGATAAGATTGTCAATCTGCGCCGCAACGCTGTTGTGCGGGGGTCCACTCGACTCGGGCTCTTCGATGAGGGTGCCGTAGAGGTAGCGGTACGACTCCTCGGGATCCTATCACGCCAACAATTAGGTCACGTACAGACAAGGCAGAGCAACGGGCGACTGACATCTTCTAGCCCATCCTCGAGCCTCTGTAGGCGGTCGAGAATCTGCAGCAGTTTCATCTTGCGCGGCTTTGCTTCGCTCGCATGCTTGGTTGGCGGCGGCGTGCTGCTCGACTTGCTGATCCAGCAATTCAGTGTCGTGGTGCCCGCACTCCGCCCAAACGCATATGTCATACAGGGCTGCTCGAGGGCATGCCACGGGAACTGTGTGTCTGACAGGCCCATGAGGTCCAGCGAGATGTCGCGGTATGCCCAGTCTTGGAACGTAGCCCTGTCTGTCCTGCTCTTGTGCTCGTCTGTCATGACGGCGTAGAATCGCGAGTAGCCTGCCGGCGCATTCGGGACCTGGTCGATGTAGCCCTGGAAGTTGCATGTCCCTGTACGTATCAGCTCTTTTGCGAGCTGCTGATCGACCACGTCCTCTGCACTGTATCCACTGGGGGGCCAGCGGCGGGAGCGGCGAGGACCGTCGCGCTCGTGGGGTCTGTCTCGTTGGTCGCGCTCGAGCGGGGTCGGATGTGAGTAGGATTCTGCGCGGCGCTGGGCCGAGACCTTGCGGGAGGCGGCGATGGAGGAGTCGCCGGCAGTGCTCGACGGGCGGACAGGCATGGGCGTCGTCTGGGAGCCATGGCGGGCGACACGGGAGCGCGTGGAAACGGGGCTGGTCCTCGTCTTGGACAGCTTGCCGTTGCTGAGCTGCAATTGCGCGAAGCTGTCGACGACACGCGAGACGGGGGGCTCGGGAGCGGCGTAGGGCATGGGAGCCTCGGTGAAGGCATAGGGCATAGGGGCCTCCGGGAAGGCATAGGGCATGGGCGCAGGGGCGGCGGGCGGCGGCGGTGGTGGTGGTGGTGGTTTTGAGTAGCGGGAGCCCCAGGAAGCGTCGTACTGCTGCTGGGCGAGGTCCCAGTGGGCGACGTTGGAGTTCATGTCTTCGGCATTGGGCTGGTCTTGTGCATCTGCGCAGCTCGCTCAGGGCCAGCCGAACGTCGGCGGGGTCGTCGGAATCTCGGAACCCCTCCCCTCGTCTCTGCGGCGTTTCGAGTGCGAGGGATGCGGCGGTCCGGGCAGATCAGGTCACGACAGGAACAGGAACAGTAGCAGCAACAGCAAGAGCTAGTGGGTGGAGAGGCGGCGAGTGTCACGACATGTCAAAACCGGGTGTGGCTGCCAGGTTGTATTCTTTGAGTATAACTATACCTGTGCGATAGCCGTGTACCCAAGGCCGAGGGAATGCAGAGTAGCAGCCTCACTCTGCTGCGAGGCCTGCTCCACTGGCTCGGCCGGGCGTCTGTCGACGCACATGATTTGGCCACGTTACTTGCGGGGAACAGCCGGCGACTATCTACCTACAGCTAGGTATGCATCTGCATCGTCGTCTGGATCAATCAACATGGTCTTGGTATAATGCTAGTTCCCTCGCGCCAATCAACGTTGCTACTTGCTGCCCCTCATGCATCCTCGCATCGACGTGTGCCCCCGCTGTGCCTGCGACTTGCAAGCTAGGGAGATAGCCATCGCCATGTACCCACTGCCCACTGCCCACGCGCCTGCACCTCTCACTCGTGCCTGGCCAGGTCGTCAAGCCGCCAATCGGACTCTTGTCCCTGGGCCGGCCCTTCCAGCACACTGTGGGCCGCTGAAAGACGCCGAGTCTCTTCTATCTGCTTGGTGCGCAGTCCAATTGCATCCTCACCTCTCCGTCATCCCCATACGTATGTGACAGCATGGAGCTGTGGCACGCTCGGGTCGCGTTTTGGTTGCTAGATGCGGCCCTGCCAGAGCAATGCGCGCGAGCATGGTCAAGGAATGCCGTCTATATGCAATATGTACAAAAATGAAACACCAATCGGCGACCCTTGATGCTGTGTGCGTACTGCACCGGTATCGCCGAGTGGTTGTGCCAGTGTTGCTTCACTGGCTGGTGTGGATGCCCGTCGCGGAGCCAGCTGGGCTCTGAACTCGCTCTTCACTGGCCGTCGGGCTGGCATCGGGCTGCGATTCCATGGTGTAGCCTTGAGCGCGCTCCACCAGACCTTTGTAGTAGTCGACGAGCACTTCGGGCTTGGGTACAATGCGCCATTCGAGCTTCCTCAGAAACTCGAGCTCCAGCAAGGCCAATTCCCTGACGCTGACTCCGCCAACGCGAGCGTACAGCGTGTTGGTCCAGAAGCTGTCGCTGAGGCCTTTGGCGGCGACGGTTGCGGCGGTTATGAGGAAGCGGTGGACAGTGAGGCTGCTGATGGTAAAGGAGGGGTACATTGTGCACAGCTTGTCGACGTAAAAGACCATGGAAAGCAGGATAGGCGGCGACAGCGTGGCGTGCACAATCAGGCGCAGCAGGTAGTCGCGCACGGAGATGCCAGGCGGCGCACTGGAAAGGGATTAGTATGGAAGCAGCACAGAAACACTGGCAACATACCGCGAATGGAAGCGCGTCAGCTGGCCGTCGTGGAGCGGATGTCCGTCGTTCAAACGGACCAGCTCCATGAGCATGTCGGACACGAGGACGCCTAGGTCTTTGATATTGCACGTCTCGTACTTGAGGGGCATGACCTTGAGGGCGGGGTCGAGGGGGCGGGCGCGCTTTGCCGACGAAGTAGCCTCGTCGTCGTCTTGGTCGACGGTGCCTGGCGCAGGGACAGGGGCAGGGCCAGACGCAGACGCCGACGCAGATGTAGATGCAGACGCAGAGGCGGAGGCAGATGGGCGCTCGTGCGGCGTGCGCTGAGGCGGGGGTGGGCCATGATCGACGGGGCGGGGGATCTGTCGCAGGGAGGGCTCGGCGGGGGGCGCGACGGCAGGCGCAGAATCAGCGTCGCCGCCGGCAGGCAGCGGATCCACGATGGCGGGGGCGTCGAGAGGAGCAGAGGCAGGCGCTGCGGTGTTGGCTGGCCGGTAGGTGGGAGGGAAGCCTGGGGGGGTGTACTGGGTGGCAGCGTCGGCGTAGGGATGGGGGCGTTTGAGGGCGTTGCAGGCGTAGGGCGACGCAGCGGGGGCCGACGAGGGCGAGGGAGCAGGCGAGGCGGTCGTGGCAGCAGAGGGCGCCGGGGCTGGCGGCGTCGCAAAGGCGGGGCGCGGGTGCGGGTGCGAGTGTGGGTGCGTGTGCGTGTGCTGGGCGTCGAGGCGGCGGGCGGCCGAGTTGGCGGTGGTCAGGGTGAAGCGCGGAGAGGCATGAGAGGCATGGTACGAGGAGCGGGCGGCCGAGTGAAAGGCAGTCGAGGGCGAGGGCGGGGCGGAGATTGTGGGCGAGGACGAGGCGAGCATGTCGCCGTCGATCAGGGCGGCGAGGCGGTGCTAGTGGTGGTTGTCGTCGTCGGGGGCGTCGGGGGCAGGCTAGCACGTGTGAAGGAGCAATCCCTATCGCCTGCAGCCCTCTCGCAGCGGCATCATGGTCGTGTCGTCGGAGTCGGAGGGCAACGTTGGCGGCGTCAAAATAGGATGCGGCCATGGCGAGCGCTTGGCCGGGCTCACAACGTCACGGGCAGGTTGGCCTGCTGCCACGTTCTGCCCTCTGCACAGCCATTGGGCGCTGCGGCGCTGCCACTTGACACAGACATTGCTCCCTCGCCCACTCGGGCAATCTTGCCCGCTCGACGCCGTTGTCGCCAATGCGGAATAGCCCCGCCAATCACTCGGCTCCGTCGTCGGCTGCCACCAACCCGACCTATCCGTACAACAAAACACCTCCAGCAGGGAGTTAGCTATTTGTTCATTAACATACCTACACCCAGCTAACTGACTACCCAGACGAGGCCTCTTTTGCGACGTGTGGTATAAAAAATACAAAAGACATATCCAACGCCAAGCCATGCCCTGGTAACGAATGCTCTCTGCCGCCCTACTTACACCACACCACACCCAGCACCCAAACCACCCTCTCCCTCACGCCCTCCCGCCCTTTGGCCCACTCGTCCCATCCAGCTCCGCCGCTCCCCACTCATTCTGCCCCGGCTGCGGCGAGTGCATCTCCACTGGCGCCTGCTGCACGTGCGCCTGCTTGTAGTACTCGAGCCTGCTCTCAGTCAGCCACACATTCACTCACACTCACCCACACCCACACTCGCACTAGATACTTACTGCTCCCGCGACATTCCGCTCGTCTGGCTCATGACGCTCATGTGCTGCGCATTCGGGCTCGTCCACCCGCTGGGGTGCGTCTCGGTCGCATTGTGCTGGGCGTACGGCGGCAGGTGGCCCGCCTCCGCGTAGCCCGGCGTCGGCGAGTACGGCATGCCTGGCGATGCCGGGCCCATGTGTGCTCCTGAAGCATGAGTGTTGGCGTCCTGCCGCTTGATGACTTCCTTGAGCGACTTGGACCGTCCTACGAAGAAGAAGAGCGCTGCGCAGATGACCAGGAACGCTACTGCGCCTACGACGATGCCTGCAATGGCGCCGCTCGACAGGTGCACCCCGCCGCCCCCGTCGCTGGATCCACTATCTTTGGCTGGTGCACCCGTCGGGCCGTTGCGCAGTGTCGATGTCGCTTCGTTGGGGACCGTCTCGCCCAGTACGAGCTGGAAGTCTGCCGCCTTCGCTGCTTCGACCTGCCCATCGAGTGTTTGCGTCGAGTTGGGGTTGATTGCGCCAACCATCAGCTTGTCGATGCACGATCCCGGTGCGCCGCAGTAGAAGAAGATGGGCTGCGTGTCGTTGATGGTAATGTTGAAGTGCGTAGCCTGCTCGCTGTCAGCCCTGCTTCCTCTTCGACATGCCACCGTCCATCACACACCTCTGCTGGTGTCTTGACCCACTGCGTTGGAAACCAGAAGCCCTTGCCGTCGTGCTCCTTGTCCGCATAGCTGTACGGCACGCACGCACTGCCGTACTCGGCCTGCCATACCGAGTGGTCTGGTGGATAGAACCTAGATGACGGATCAGCCTTGGACTCATCATGTTATATCATATCACTCCGAGCACCACAGAGGTAAAGACGCACTCAAATGTGACAATATCTCCCGGTGGTACCTGTGTCTCCTGTGGAGTGAAGCTGAAGCCGCCCGCACCCGCCTTGATGGTGTGAACCTGGGGTTCTCTCGACGACGTTGGTGTCGCCGTTGTCATTGAGGAATATCCGGCCGCAGTCGATCGTGATAATGTAAGAGTGGTGAGTGCTGCCCCTGCAGTCGTCGGGGAGGCATACTGCGCGACGACGGTCGAGAGGAACTGCCCAGAGGCCAGGAGGGCCGTCAGGCTGAGGTTCCACAAGCGAGACATGCGAGTCGCGAGTCGCTGTGGTAGTGGAGGTGATAGAGTCGATGGATACAGTGTCAATCCGTAGCTGTCGTGAAAGTCGAATCCAAGTCCCAATCTCTTTCTCTTTCTTCCTCAATAGTACCTATATTCATGAAACAGCCTACCAACAAAGCACCGTCAAGTCGGAGAAAAAAAGGCGCGTTCAAGCACACCCACGCCCCGGCAAGCCCGCATGTTTAAACCCCCCTCCCCCTCCCTTCGCCCTCTCTCGCTCTCGCTCTCACCTGCCCGGCCCCCCAAGGCCAAGCCGTCAGCACCACACCAGCACCAGCAACAGCACCAGCCCTACACGCACCAACCACGCTCGCACCCGCAGCTGCAGTCAGCGCCTCCAAGCCCCCAGACGAGCTCGTGCGCTCGCGCCCCGCGCCCTTTGACTGGCTTCGCTACTTAGGTAGGCTGGGCTGCGCTTGCGCGGGAACGTGGCTTGCTGCGCAAGCGAGCGAGCCGGCGAGCGGGTAGGTTTTTTCGCCACGGCGGGGCCGTTGTCAGCTTGGTTGCTGGTGCGAAGATGGGTGGATGGATGGGTGCGTGGGAGAGGCAGTGCTTGTGTCGAGGTCGAGGTTGGTGCTGTCGAGACGAGACGAGACGACGACGGCTTCACGGGGCTGTTCATTGCGCATCTACCTGCCTGCCTACCCACATCAATACCCTGCGACACGCCCTCGCTCGCACTGCACCGCTTTGTTCTCCACGGCTGAGCGACACTAACCCCAGTCCCAAACCCAAACCAAGCCTACCTATCTGAGCCCCGGCCAGACTATCTTTAGCACGCTCATGCCCTCAGCCCTCGCCCACGCTAGTTGCTTAACCAGTACCGCGTATGTAGCATTCACCCCATCAGACACATTACGTACTAATCTGGTATACGGGCGACTCCTTGGCGCTGGGCAGATACCTTGTCTTGCGTCCCAGAATACATACACGGCACTGGATGGGGAGGTAGGTAGGTAGATATCGGTCACCACCCACCTACCTATCTATCTATATGCATACCTACATACCCCACGCAGGACAGATCGGCGAGGACACACACACACACATACACACACACACATACACACACACACATACACACACACACATACACACACACACGCACACGGCGCTGCGTCCTCGCCTCCACACCTTCCAGTAGGCACCCCAAGTGCATTGCGCCGTTAACCGTTGTACCCATCTACAAACATGCACAAGTAACCTGCCCCCCCCCCCCCCCCCCCCCCCAACCCCCCCCCCC
>WODD01000245.1:148529-182935 GCA_019775935.1 Neoascochyta sp. HWLR27
GGCTCCCGCACGCCGTGCGCTTCGAGTCGCGGTGCTGCTGATCCAAGGCAGGCCCGGCGTAAGCTAGGGTAGGGTATAAGATACGACGCGATATGTCAGCGGGCTTGTCATGGCATGGCATGGCATGGCACGACATGGCAGGGGCAAGTCGGTAGATAGGTACCTGCGTGCGTAGGTAGATAGCAAAGTACACGTCGGGGCCGGGAACACACCGGAATAGAACGCCGAGTCTGGGTATGGTTCTTCTCGCTTCCTTTCTTTCTTCGCGCATGCAAGTAAGCACCGGCGTGGTGGTTACTTGCTGGGATTGGCCCGAGGTGGGGCGTGGATATCGTTGTCCGAATAGGGAGAGGGAGCGCGGCTCTTTGTTCGTGGTTACGTCGGGTCGTGTCAGCCGCGCGGGCTGGGCGCGCTGGCGTGCGTGTGTTTGTGGATGTGGGTTTGGGTGCGGGCGCAAGGGGGGACGAGTGAACAAAGCAAGCACAATTGATCTAGCTACCTAGTTGACATAGTCCCTTACTTACAGCTGGGCGACCGGCCCCTCCAACTACCTTCCATGTAGGTCTTTGACGCCAGCCAACCGGGCTGCTTACCAAGGCCACCAAGCCAACGCCGTGCTATGCAAGAACGACAATATACAAAGCCCACGCTGCCTGCGAGACTGCCACCCGCCGCCGATCCATGAATCCCCCTCACATTCCTCGCTTCATTGGGCTCCGCGGACTGCTGCCCACTTTGGGGCTCCCGACGTGAAAGAGTCCAACTGGCGGTCCCGCTGCGCCGCCGGGCATCTTGGGGCTCTGCAGTGGCCCTGTTGCGCTGCCCTGCCGCACGCTGCCCTGCCGTGCGCCGAGAGTTGCAAACGTTGCGCGGAACGGGCTGCGCAGGCCGTTGGAGGCGACGGCTTGCTGGCCGTCGTCGGTCGGGCTTGATGTGTTTTCGTCCTCGAGCTCCGTATTTCTCCTCGAGAGCAGCAGGTCCTGGACCTCCTCTCGGTGCTCGTCCAGCATCTCGTCCAGCGTGTTGCTCGACGACTGCACGAGGCTTCCTAGCTTCTTGCCCCGCTTGCGCTGCCTGTCTGGGCTCCACACGTAGTGTCGGTTCTTGACAAAGATCCGCGAGTGCTGGAAACGCGTTTGTAAGCTAGTGTCTGCGGGCCACGAGGCTGAGACTCACATTGTAGTACCATTGCGCGATCTGGTCGTCCGTCGCTCGCTTGATCGACTGCAGCATCGTCTCGGCCACGAAGCCAATCAAGCACTCCACTACACCACCACGTTCCGTGCAGTTTTCTGCACAGTCAGCAACCACGAAGCACCCGGTGAGGATTAGAGCGCGTACCATTGAGGCTGAGTAGGTCGACAAGACCCAGATATGCATCTCCTATGCCCATGAAGAACACTTGTGTAGCATCATAAGGCCTGTTCCGTGTTAGTCTCGCTCGCAGAGCACACATACAAACATACTCAATGTAGTTCTCCCAGATATACGTCGCTAGTTCGCGCGTCTGGTGCGCCCGCACTGACGAACTATCCGATCTTGTGTACCCGACGTCCGGCTGCATTGCGGTTAGCCTCACCAACAGAGTGTGACAGTGCTCAGCCCTACTTCTTCATTCTCCACCGTCACAATCTTTGGGATGTTGACGTCAATGACTTGGAAGTCGTTCCTGATTGCCCAATCGATATAGGTCTTCGCAACATCAGTCTTCATACTCAGTCAGCGACCATGCACATTGCCATAGGGCTTCACTCACAAGCCAGGTATTGTGCAGATCCCGATGACCACTGGTTGGGTCTGCATGATCTTGGAAGTTTGGCGGGTCATGGAAGATTACCAGAAGCGGTTTGCGCTCTGTAAAGTTTGGCCTGCACGAGTCAGCTATAAATTGTATATCGGACAGCGAGTGACCTACGTCGCAATAACGTTGTGCTGGAATGTATGCGACAGTGGCGCTTTGGTGATTTGCAGAGGCGTCATGTTGTGCTCGTCGGCCAGACACTGGCTTTGCCACTGCCGGATGATTTTGTGCAAGCCATACAGTGCCTGATAGCCTGGGTCGGTCTTATCCAGAATATCCTTTGGATACAGGCATTTCCAGTATCTGGAGTGCTTCCGCTTTACCTGCTGGATAGTCCGAACAGCCTTCTCCTTGGGTGTCAGGTCTTCGCTTAGACGATCAGGGGGTTCGAGCATGAGGACTCTTGTCACCGCCAGTGCTGAGCGTGCAATAGATCGCAAGTTGTAGCCGCCTTCAAGACAGACCACAAGCTTCCCCTTGGCCAGTCGCATCAGCATATGTGTCATGTGGCCGTAGCACGCAGGTGTTACGAAACAACCTCCAAGGAGATCACCCTCAGCGGCATCGAATCCGGCGGAGATGATGACAAGATCAGGGTCAAACTCGGTAGCTATCGGCATAACCAGCTCTTGGAAGGCGTATATGTATTCAGCATCGCCCATGCCATGGTCAGGCCAAGGAATGTTCACGTTTTTCCCCACACCAGCCCCTTCACCCACGTAGTCGAGATTGCCGTCTGGTAGGTTTGGGTAGAAATTTCCATCGAGGTAGACATGTAATGAGATGTACAGCACATTGGGGTCATCGTAAAAGGCGTGCTGGATACCGTTGCCGTGGTGGACGTCCCAGTCTAGAATTAGAACCTTGCGGCACGTCTGGGGGAAAGCATCCTGGCAAACACGAGTGGCGATGGGGACATTGTTGAAAATGCAGAAACCAGAAGGCTGACTGCTTTCAGCATGGTGGCCCGGCGGGCGGATGATGGCGATGGCGTTGCGCACAGCTCCTTGTACTACAGCCTTGCAGGCCTCGATTGCACCGCCCGCTGCGAGTTTCGCGCATTCATAGGTGGCGCGGTTGAAGTAGATCGAGTCCAGTCTCTCCGCAGCATACCTCAAATCGTCGATTGGCATGTGCTGCAGGGACTCCACAAAGTCGTAATGCGACTCTGTGTGTATCGTCAGAATTTCGTGCTTCTCAGCCGGCCGTATTCCGATTCTCCAGCAGTACTTTTCGTTCGTTTCATCATCAGAACTCTCTGGCCCTCTAACGAGTCCGGCTTGCCGAATTTCTTCGAAGATCGAATGGATGCGTCGCGGGTCCTCGGGGTGAATGTCGTCTGCGTGCGACGCCAGATCCGGAAGCTCTGAATGGAACCGCATACGAGGATCATAAACCAATCCTGTCCTTGACGTTGCATACGGGAGCGCGAGAGACCGTGGTGCAGGTGGTACGCGTACTTGCGGGCTGGACCGGCGGCGCAGCGCAGTGCCATTCTCCCAGGCACCTGGTGATGATGCTGCGTGATACGCATGGGCTTCGCCTGACTGGAAACCTGGCGGGTGTATCGATGTAGCTTTCAAAGGACTGTGGAACGGCAGTTGCTCATTCTTTGGGAGGGGAGGACTCTTGAAATTTGCAAAGATCTCGGCTGGATCGACCGTGTCAGACGTGAGATCCCCGTTCAATTCGGTAGAATTGACGATAAAGTCCTCGCCCATGGAGTAGTCCTCGTCGCTCATGGCTGCACGTGAAATGACAGGACGAGCGCCGAGCGCCTCGCACTGCAAAAGTACAGTTCAGTCACTTGGCTGAGTTAGCGTGGATGAGTGATGCGGCGCCATACTGCTATGCAAGTCTGGTGCTATGAACAGGATAGGATAGACAAATGAGATTGTACAAAGGGGGTGAAAATCGTTCTGAGTGCAATCGCTTCGGTTGCGTGCATCGAAACAGGGCCGAGCTGTGACAGGGATGCTGAAGAACGAAGGAGTATGCGACTTGAGAGTATTGTTCGTGGTATACATGAAAGGCAAACAAATACACACTATGGTGTTGAAAAAATATTGTGGCGGATCAAACGAGTCGAAGTTGAACTTACCTGGCTTGCTCTACCGCATGGATGTTGATTTAATCAAAGTCCAGCTGGGAATTTGTTATTGAGACCAAACAACAACCCAACAGCCGTGTTCGTATTAGATTACAGTCTTCCGTGGAATCCGATTGAATGATACCGTCGGCTTGCGATTGGGCGGGAGTATCGTTGCGTGGCGAGAATGGTAAGGTATCGTGCTCCTCGCGATGGTGGTGCATTCACGGGACTCTGCGTAGGACCGAATGTATCGTGACCGATGTCGCCGTCACGAAAGACAGAGGTGCTGTATACAAAGACTTCCGGATACGAGAAGAAGCAACTACTAGCCGTCGCGCTTTTGAGGCTAATAGTGCTGGCTGCGGGTTCGATAAGATAGGGTAGAGTTGGTGATGCGTTGCTAAACGGTGAGCCAAGGACGGCTGACTAAGTAAACGAAGCTAAGCCGTCTTAGGCCATTCACGTTTACTTTGGGAGCATAACTATTGTGCTCGAAGGCTCTACAGCCAGGGAAAAGCGACTGTTTAAGCGTGTAGAGCTCAATATTTTGGTAAGCTTTGTGATTATGGGTATGTTTTTATGTGTTGCCTGTTTGACCTCTGGAGCTCCCTTGAGTTCCACCTGTTTGTACGATGACTGTGAAAGAAGCCACCATATCGAGCTCAAACTGACATGTGTATAGATTCGCTGGTTTGGAGAGTGTTACACGCAATGGACATGCGGTTCCGTTAAGGCGTGAGTAATGACCATTTTGTTTCTACCCGTATCACTCTGCCTTGCTAATCACATTTAATTTATTCAACTCTCAAGCCGTTCAGCCTGTAGTATGCTTCCATTCAATGGATTTGTCTTTTCAAAAATCCTGGTCCCTAAGATTGCTTAACGAAGCGTTGCATAGAGTGTACAACTGCTACGGGTGTCACCCGGAATTGCCCGGGTCAAGTCGCATCTCCTCCACAGGACCCTCCCTCGGTCCAATTCAAGGCAAGACTACAACCGTATCCATGCAAAGATCCAATTCCCCGCCATTAACAAATCTTGCTTTAGCAAGACAAGGCCGGTCCTAGCCATTTCGGACCGAGAATCCTCTCCGCAGATTCTTCTCCGCATTCATATCGTGACGAAAACGAGGTGCATGTTGGACGCCGGGAACTAACGCGTAGGATGCGCAGGGTCGCGTCCGTGTAGCCGTGTAGCCGTGGAGTAGCCTCGGAAAGAATTGCACGGACGCTAGCATATTAGATCAGGGTTGCGCTCCGAGCCGAATGTGAGGGGTTTGTAGGTGCTCACGTTGTCTGGGCGGGTTAGGACTTCCCGGTTGCATGTCATGGGATGAGAGTTGTGTTGATTATTCATTTATTCATATCTAACGTAAGACTTATTCCTCCGCAAACCCAGCTTGTGTTTTTCCAAACGCCATTTGCATAGAAAGATGATTCTGGAATGCCCTAGGAGTTGGACTGCGGTTGAGCTTTACGCCCAAACCTCAGAGCTTGGGTGTAGTCTGATTCTGTCCTGATTCCTAAGCGTTGCCGTCGACCTTGGCAATGTAGACCAGGAGGTCGAGGACACGGCGGGAGTAACCCCACTCGTTGTCGTACCAAGAGACGAGCTTGACGAAGTTCTTGTTCAGGGAGATACCAGCCTTGGCGTCGAAGATGGAAGAGCGGTCATCACCGCAAAGGTCAGAGGAGACGATCTCGTCCTCAGTGTAGCCAAGGATGCCTGCCATATGTTAGACTGGATCAAAAAAACTTGGATGCAATTCACGTACCCTTGAGCTTGCCCTCGGAAGCCTCCTTGACGGCCTCCTTGATCTCGTCGTAGGTGGCACCCTTCTCAATGCGAACAGTGAGGTCGACAACGGAGACGTTGGCGGTGGGGACACGCATGGACATGCCGGTGAGCTTGCCGTTGAGGTCAGGAATGACCTTGCCGACGGCCTTGGCGGCACCAGTGCTGCTGGGAATGATGTTCTGAGCAGCGGTGCGGCCACCACGCCAGTCCTTGGCGGAGGGACCGTCAACAACCTTCTGGGTGGCAGTGTAGGAGTGGACGGTGGTCATGAGACCCTCGACAATGGTGAACTTGTCGTGGATGACCTTGGCGAGGGGAGCCAGGCAGTTGGTTGTGCAGGAGGCGTTGGAGAGGACCTCAATGTCAGACTTGTAGGTCTCCTCGTTGACGCCCATGACGAACATGGGGGCATCAGCAGAGGGGGCCGAGATGACGACCTTCTTGGCGCCACCCTTCAAGTGGGCCTTGGCCTTCTCGGTGGTGGTGAAGACACCGGTCGACTCGACGACGTAGAAGGCGCCGGTCTCGCTCCAGGGGATGTTGGCGGGGTCCTTCTCGGTGTAGAAGCGGATGGTCTTGCCGTTGATCTGGAGGTTGTTTCCGTCGACCTTGATGTCGCCGTTGAAGCGGCCGTGTGTGCTGTCATACTTGAGCATGTAGGCCTGGGCGGGGTCAGTACGTTTGGTCTGTCACGGAAGGCGGTTGGCGGGAGGGCTTACGGCGTAGTGGGGCTCGATGAAAGGGTCGTTGACGGCGACGATCTCGACGTCGTTGTGCTCGATGCTGCGAGGGACCATTAGCTATCTGCGTTGGAGCAGCACTTGAGAAGGCAGTACTCACGCATTGCGGAAGACGATGCGGCCAATGCGACCGAATCCGTTGATACCGACCTGCGAGGGGGCGTCAGTGCTTGTTGGGAACAGCAGCGGGGTAGCGGCGACATACCTTGACAACCATGATGAATAGAGTGGTGTGCTTGGGGGAAAGTTAATTGGAGTGAAGATGTGGGTTGAGGACCGAGGGAAGCTCACGCTTTAAAGGGATCGAGGGTAGTCTGGAAGCTTGGAGAGCAGAGATTGAAAGCTTTGGGTCTCGGAGTGGGGTGGGGTGAAGAGGGGCTAAAAGTAGCTGAGCAACCCTAAAACGTCACAGGTCAAACAAATCAGATAGTCGCGACGCGGCCAGACCCAATGACATGCTTCATGTCCTCCCACACTGCCGGCCGGCTGCTCGACCTGGATTGCAGGTGGCGGGCTCATTCCTGCGAGTGCATCGTAACGCCATGACATGACAAGGCGAGACGCGGCGGATCCGCCGGAGACGAGGAGAGGTGCTGCTCCGTCTCATCCACACTGGGGTCGACTAACCCTTGAAGCCTCAAGTCTGTTCCTGTTCCCACTTTGAGCCTCAACTGCCATGACCGCCCACGGTGTGTTTGACGACGCATCCTTGTGCATGGCACATAGCGAGGCTTGGCCCAGCTCAACCATACGCGCCCAGCAACGCAGGTGCTGTCTCCAAACTCCTTACGAAAGAGCTCTACACACGCGGCTCGCAATCTTGCACGCCCGCGGGATGCCTGGACCATGCACTTCTGGGGGTCATTCGATCAGCCCATGGTACAGCAACGCAGCCTGGATTACGCCAGTCTATGTGTGTGCAGTGCCACCCCACCAAGACTCTCACCCCGTACGGTCAATGATGCAGTGTCGAGCGCGAGTTGTTGGAGGCGTCGTCGCCAAGCGTATCCGCGGCCGGGAGCGGGCTCATGGAGGGGTCACCAAACAATCTCGAGATCACCACATGACAACCGAGCGCGACAACGGCGTGAAGCTCCTAACAAGCGTACCTGCATTGGTAAGAAGGGTCAGAGGTCGCGAGCAGCTATCAGAAGCTCCACACATGGCTGCGGCTTTGGAATGCAAGGCTGTCGCTTGAGCATGAGCAAAACCAAAGGTGTTCCCAGAGAGAGCGTCGGCGCTATTGCCAGCCTCCTCGATGCTCAGTGCTCGTTCGAGTTTCAACCCCACCTGCTGGCTGCTCGACCTGGGTGCTCGGGCAGCGAGACAGACATGCCATCAGTCGAGAGTACCCTGGAGGCAATATAGGGTCCCCTGGAGGCAGCATGGCGTTCCAGGCGTGGGGAATGATAGCTGCTGTCCGACCAATGTCTACCTCGTACGTTGGTAGAGCCCCGCGCTTGAGGCAGTTTGCGAGCGTTACCAACGTCCAACGTGATCGTCGAGGTGCTACAGACGCATACCTAGCTGTCCGGAGTGAGTGGCGTGAGGACCATATATGCAGCCCGGTTCGCTTTGTAGCTCTTCAGCGCAACCAAAAAGCAAGCTGCTTCATCTGGCTGCTGTCTTATTGCATTGCTCTTGTCGTTGTATTTGCTCGCTCGCACTCCTGGACAGACCTGCACAGACCTGCACAGAGGCACCGCACACCCTCATCATGCAACCCTCCAGCACAAAACACATCGGCGCACCATCACTCGGATCTTGATAGGTGGCTGACGGATGCGGCATTGCATTGCAGCAAGATCTGCAGCCTGCGTTGCTCGCCTGTGAGCTGCACAGATCAATGTGCAGTCGAACAAGAGCAACCACGCTCTACAGTTCCCATCAGAAACACAAGCGAAGAAGAAGGGTCGAGCGAGCTGGAATTCCTCTATCCCGCTCTCATGTCGAGTATAGAGCAGAGTGCGTCTGGTGTGCGATCGCGGCGAGCTGCTATCAGCACCAATGAGGCGAGGGCTGTTGGTTGGCGAATTGTCATTTGCCAAGACCCGCGCTTTTGCAAGCTTCGTCCACTCCTGGTACCTCACACCACCATATCCGTCACCACCACCACCCATTGGCAGCAACAGGCCCCTCGACGGGAAGCTTCCTCCTCTCCTTTGGCAAATTTTCGACACTCTCCACTCAATCCGCAACCATGATGCGCTCCTCCATCGCCCGCGCCGCGCGCAGCTCGGCTGCCGTCATCCCGTCGACCGCGACACGCACAATCGTCCCCAGGGCCGCCCCCACCGTCTGCCAGATCCAGCAGACCCGCCAGGCACACGCCATCTCTAACCCCACCCTCGCCAACATCGAGAAGCGATGGGAGGAGATGCCTCCTCAGGAGCAGGCCGACCTCTGGATGTCGCTGAGGGACCGCATGAAGGTTGACTGGAAGGAGATGACCATGCAGGAGAAGAAGGCTGGTGCGTAAAGCTCTACTCTCTGCAATTGGATGTGGTGGGCAGTCGCATGGCGCACCTGGTCTCTGTACCGGTGCGCCCCGCCGAGCCCGGGGAACTTGTGCATCTGGCACCAACTTCCTACAAACCCATCTCTAATTGAACCAAGAGGATACACCGCTAACAGCTGCTACGCGCTACAGCTTACTTTGTTGCCTTTGGTCCCCATGGCCCCCGCCGCCCCCCTCCTCCGGATGAGGGCCGCAAGGTTCTGTTCCTCACTCTGGGATGCATCTTCACTGCCTTTGCCGTTTTCGGTACCACCCGCATGTTCGCCAGCCCCATCCGACCCCGCACCATGACCAAGGAGTGGCAGGAGGCCTCTGAGGAGTACCTGAAGGTGCGTACTACCAATGCGGCGGCGGCAGCAGCAGCAGTAGTTTATCTTACAGAATGCACGCTGACACCTTACAGTCCCAGGGCTCCGAGCCCATTACCGGCTACAAGGGTATGTTGGTCCAGTCGCCTTCCGTCAAGGACATTCCTGCGGAGCACTTCGCCAAGGAGGAGTAAGGCGGTTAGAAATATCAAGACGCACACTAAACCAATACCAACACCTCTTTTCCTTGAGTCAACTTTCCCTTTGGTACTACCTGTGTCAGATAAACAACAAGATCGGGAGGTTTCGAGCTGCTACTGGCCTGGCCACTGTCATATTAGTTCCTCCATGTACAGAAATTCTAGAGGCATATGCGATTTTGCTTTTCCGTCTCCGCTTCGATCTTGTGTCAGACACAATGTACGCACTACAGTCTCCAATCTATACGCTTCCCTCTGTTGCTGCTTTGCGTATCTGGCCCGGCCAAATGTGCAGCTCGTGTAGTAGTCAGATGGAGGCGGCTTAGGCCGAGGTAAGCAGCGAGATCACACCACAGTGAGCTAAGAAGGTCGGACTCACGCGGCAGGCTGACTAGGTACCTATCGATGGGGTAATTACCCAATTAGATACCACGAGTCATTGCTATTGCGGACCGCCTTACGCCACAAGTCTAAATCAGTTCCTTCGCAACACCTTCCCGACTAAACACAGCTTTATTCACCTCTACAAAGATCCGTCGAAGCAATCAATAAGACATTCGTGCGCTTGTTGAACACATTTTAAGCACAGCTTCCCACTCCAAATCAAATATGGCAAACTGACATAGCTCACCCAACTAACTCAGCCTCTACAAATGCCCTCACATACCTCCAACTGATCAAGAGCATACAGAACAAAGCACCCCCAGGGACTCCAGCAGGCCGAACCGCATAGTACCTCCCACCTCTCAATACGCCCGCGTCTTACGACCAAACCAGAAACACCTACCTCACCTCCCCCCGCGTCCCCGCACACCCGTCTCAGAGGCCAGACAGACACGCAGCCATCAAGCAGCCGCAACGAGCACAAGGACCAAAGCAGCACATGAACAACAACATCCGGGGTACATCTGATTGGCACCTCGCACGCACCCGCGCCCGCGCCCGCGGCCGCGGCTGGCGGGTCATCAACCCTCACACAAAGAAAAACTGGCCGGCCGTGAGCGCCGCGGCCGTGGTGGTCCACGGGCGGGAGGCGGTATCGGTATCACAGTGAGATGGACGAGGGAGGATCAGAAGGCGTGTACATTACATGGAGGTGAGTGGAATCCTGGGACAGGACAGGGTCATCTGGTAGTGTAGCTAGCTAGGTTATATTGAAGTGAAGTGCGGCGAGACGGCCAGTTCAGCTCCAGGTGCCTTTCTCCCTCTTTCTACCTCTCTGTCTCGCGCGTCGTGGCGTCTGGACAGGCGCCGTCTGTATCGACTGCGCTGCTAGACGTACGCTGATGACGGACGGAGCTTCTACGTCCTGCCTCTTGCTGGCTGTAGGTAATGGGTAGGCGGGTGGGTGGACAACGCAGCACCGCGATGCGTATCCCGCGGAAGCGCAGCAGCGTTTGCAGGAGATACAGACATGTACCACGCATGCTTCTCCTTCCGCGCACAGCGACCCCACGCCAGCTCGGATTCACGCCGTGATTGCGTACGTACGCAGGGTATCATTTCTTATTCTTCCATCTCTCTCCCTCCCACATCCCTCTCCCCCTCTTTCATCAAGTTTCACCACTCCACCAAGCCTACGCCGAAGCCTACGCCTTCGCCTCCCACGCAATCCCCACGCGCCTCTTGAACAGCTCAACCGTCTGCTGCGTGCTTCTCCCAGCCTCTTTTTCCTCGCGGTTAATCCGCGTCGCGGCGGCCGCGAGTCCAATCGAGATTGCAAATAGCGGGTCGAGCGCTCTGTGTGCGTGCTGTGTTAGTCTGGTCCTCGTTGCATGGGTGCGTATATACGTGTGAGTGTGCGTGTGTCGCGGGCGCCGCGGCAGTGGCGGTGCAGGGGGGGTAGTCGTCCGTGGTGCGTTGTGCGGGAAACGTACTTGGAGATCAGATACTGGACTGCCATTTCGCTGGGTGGGTTTCGGCGCGGGGGCTTTCCTTTCTGCTTATGCTAGGCTTCGCGCGTGGTTGCTGCGTAAGAAGGGAAAGATGGATTAGTCAGCTTGATCGGCGCTCGACGCGGCTGCTTTGGGGTTGGTGTGAGTGGTCCGCGCGTCCATGGCGCGATATGGGGAATCGACGAGGCATCGTTGCATGCAGCATGTGATGAGGCAGAGGTGCTCGGTTTTGGGAATCATGAGGGGCGTTGAGAGTGTGTAAGCGTTCTGGCACGTTCTAGTAGGAGTCTGTCTGTATGGTTTCCACGCATGATGTTGAGCGTTTGGGTGCGGCGATAAGGTACGTACCTATCATGTCAGGTGGGCAATGTCGTCATCGTCGCTGAGGCGGGTGAGCTGCTGGGCCGGTCACGTTGGGGGGTCTGGTGTGGTGGTGGTTGACTTCACGGGGTGCATCAGAGGATGAGAGTGTTCAGATTATGTCTGGTGCATTTGGCAGGAAAGAGTGGTCAGACTATGGAGAGGCAGCGCAAGGGAGCGCGACAGCCGTGAACACTGAGCGTCCCTATCTGTCCTGCGCTGCTCAAGCAAAAGCCACCATCCTCCTCGGACTTGTACAAGACCAAAGTCAGCGCCGCAGCACGCAGTCACCGTGAATATCAATCAGTCGTCCAAGCCGTGTATCCTGCTGCAGTGAAATAGAGAAAGCCCTGTAAACCATAACGCCCTAGTCGCACCCGTCGGTAATCAAATCAATATGGGAAGAAAGCAGGTTCCTCAGAGGGCCTCTCCGAACGTGTTCTCGCCCGAGTAGCTGTGGCATGTTAGCAGGCGGGTCTGACAAGCGGGAAGGGCGCAGCCTACGTGATGTACAGGAAGCCGTCCTCGTCCTTGTGCTCCTCGTATATCGAACTCATGAGGGCGGCAGTTGGAGGCAGGACCTCATCAACAAAGATGAAGATGGCCTTCTCGGGCGACAGCTTGATGCGCTTGCGGATCACGTAGACGAACTGGCCGACGGTGAGGTCGGCGGGGACCAGGTACTTCTTCTTGTCGATGGTCGCGATATCCGACTTCTCGACCTTCTCGCAGATGACCTGGACACGGTTAGAGATGCATAGCAGAGCAGGTACAGGCACACGTACGGGAATGCGGTCGTTGTACTTCTGGCGGATGCGCTCTGCCTCGGCCTTGCGCTTCTCGAAGGGGTGCTCGTCCTTGAACTTGGATCGCATGGTGGCGGATGTGGTGTTGCGAGAGTGTTGGGTGTGCGGTGGGTGCAGACAGGGCAAAAGGGTGCGGATGATGTGGCGAGGCAGAGGTTATATGGGTGGAAGAGGGAGTGGAGGAGGTGCGGCGGTGAAGGCAACAGCGGGAAGGGCGGGGCGAGGCTATGCGCATCACACGCCCGAGCTCAGGGCTCAGGGCCGGCCACCTCACACCTCACGCCTCACCCGCCGACCAAGCGCATTCCCAACCAAGACAGCGCGCACTGCTGCTGCTGGCGACGCCTGCACGTTTGTCAGGCGCGGCCTGCGAGTGCTCGCAGTGACTCTGACGTCTACTTTGGTACTGGTATCGGTGCTGGTATTGCTGTGTGTGGCGGTGCGGACCAGTCACTTGCCCAGCTCTCCACCTCCCCATGACCAGAGCCCGCCTTGAGTCATCTGGCAGCGAGCGTGAGGCTGATCTGGAAGCGTGAAGCCTCAAGTCTCATGTCCAGGGGATGTAGAGCACCGGCAGTGATACCTAGGAGAGTTTGTTGCTCCAGTGGCATTGTACACGTCGAACAGTGTTGTGTACCTTGCTGTCCCTGGACCATTAATCGTCTTGGGCAGCGACTATGTGTACCTGCAAATTTGGCTACATATGTATACATCTACATAGATGGCTTCAGATCATGCGTCAAGTGCATGGCATTTCATGCAGCTATGGCAGCTACAAAGACCAAGGCGATTGTGGCTCTGTAGCCCCAGCACATGTCTTACCGCATCAATAAAAAGAAGACATTCTCACCACGCTCCAACAAACGCTGGAACCGTTCCAGACGCCTGACAGACTGGCAGAAGCGTGGTTACCGCGTCTACTCTGCCAGTCGCGCGACGTGGAGCGTCTATTTTGCGGGGATCTTCCCGAGCTCAGAGCCACGGCGACGGCTGCCGGCCGAGTTTCAATGAACCCACCGTGGTGTGATGTTCACCGGCGCTCCAGATTCCAGCTCCACGCAGCCTTCCTTCTATAAACCAACTCGTCGCCTCTCTCCCTCGCCCTCCTGCATGGTCATCTACTAGCCCTCGCACCTTGCACCCCGTCTGCGTCTGCCCGCCATGTCGCAGCTCCGTCAGTCCCTCCGCCTCCCCCGAGCTCCCACCTACGAGAGCTATGCGCCTTGCCAGCCATTGCGCCCGCGCTTCAACCCCCACCGCCTCCAGCATTCGCGGCGATGCATGTCCGACTTCCTGCCCAAGGAGAAGCCTGATCCTATGAAGGAATGGCGGAACCCCCCACCGAGCAAGTGGCCAAACCGGATCCGCCTTCTCATGATGCCCTTCATCGGCGCCTTGATCTACTCAATGGTGCGCCTCCACCCTGTCTCTGGACCCAAACAATTTGACTAATACGCTGCAGTGGACAGATGACAGCATCAAGACGGAAGGGCCGACAATCGCACAGAAAGACGCGCTCCTCAAGCGCGAGAACGGTGTCTCGGCGACCTCGCCGATGCGCCTGCGCATGGAACAATTCATCAAAGCACAGCAGAAGAAGATTGTCGAGGAGCTCGAAAAGGTGGACGGCACACGATTCAAAATCGACACATGGCAGCGCCCCGAGGGCGGCGGCGGCATAACGTGCGTGTTGCAGGACGGCAACGTATTCGAGAAGGGCGGCGTCAACACATCGGTAGTCTACGGCCGACTGCCTCGCGCAGCCATCCAGAAGATGCGCGTCAACCACAAGGCGCTGGATCCGTCTGTAGATTCGCTCGAGTTCTTCGCCGCAGGCCTGTCCATGGTGCTGCACCCCTCCAACCCCAACGCGCCCACGGTGCACCTCAACTACCGCTACTTTGAGACAGCCGACGAGCAGGGCAACACCAATGCATGGTGGTATGGCGGTGGCTGCGATCTGACACCCTCGTACCTCTACGACGAGGATGCGATCCACTTCCACTCGGAGATCAAGCAGGCGTGCGACAAGCACGACAAGGCCTACTACCCTCGGTTCAAGAAGTGGTGTGACGAGTACTTCAACAATAAGCACCGCAGCGAGACGCGCGGTGTCGGTGGCATTTTCTTCGACGACCTCGACGAGACGGAGAAGGACCAGGAGCAGCTGTTCTCGTTTGTGCAGGACTGCCTGTCGGCCTTCTTGCCATCGTATCTGCCCATCATCAACCGGAGGAAGGACATGCCCTTCACCGAGGCGCAGAAGAGGTGGCAGCAGATTCGCCGCGGGCGATACGTCGAGTTTAACCTCGTCCACGACCGCGGCACGGCCTTTGGACTCAACACGCCTGGCGCGAGGGTTGAGAGTATCCTCATGAGTCTGCCGCTTACATCGCGCTGGGAGTACATGCATGCACCGGACAAGGGGAGTCGCGAGGAGAGATTGTTGGAGGTGCTGCGGAACCCCAAAGAGTGGGTGTAGATGTGAACGTAGACTTGTATATAGTACCCTGTTTGAACACAAGACGTTGGGATTCACATCTCTATCTGGACCCAGCTGGCATAGCACCCTTGACTGTCTGACGGTCTAACTTGTAGTGAAGTATGATTTTGGTCAATTGTACATGTCGCTTCTAGAAATTAGCGAAAAATAGTCATGGTCGGCCTTGCATTATATGTGGAGTTGTGGTGAGGCATCTAGTGGGCCAGCAGGTAGTGGCCGTGAGGACTCGATGGAGGGGCATGTGCATGGAACAGCGTCCAAGACGCACGTGAGAACCAAAGAAAGCTTTGGTATTGGCTAAAAAAGGGGGAGAGGATCCGGGGCATTGTAGCAAGTTCAGACAAAGGGTGGATGCAGAGAAGGGGGCAAGAGGAGCGGTGAGGTCGGTGTTTGCCGAGTAGATGGTTTAACTGGAAACAGAGCCCAACGCAAGCTCTCTAACGGTGACACGAACAGCTTCAGCCTCGGCGGCAACACCTCGCACCGCCCTCGCAGACGGCAGACGCCAGATTCAAGACTCGACCTCGCACCCACCCCCCAAGATCCGCCTCGCACACTTGCGGTGCCTCACGCCGCCCAAGACACCATGTCGTCGCTCCTGAGCAACCTTCTCACAAACACTACGTCACGATACACCAACCTGCGCCGGCAGCTGCTGTCGGACGAGAACGATGGCGACACCGAGGACGACTCGCACATTTCGCGCGTGCTGCGCGCCTACTACACGGAG
This sequence comes from Neoascochyta sp. HWLR27, assembly GCA_019775935.1. Classification (NCBI taxonomy): domain Eukaryota; kingdom Fungi; phylum Ascomycota; class Dothideomycetes; order Pleosporales; family Didymellaceae; genus Neoascochyta; species Neoascochyta sp. HWLR27. The sequence goes on from WODD01000245.1 coordinate 164,280, forward strand.
AAGGGCCGCCCGTACCCTCAATGGCTGCCCCCCGACCCTCGCGCCCCGCCCCCCGCTGCCGCGCCGCAGTTTGCTTCGTCGTCGGGACGCCAGCAGGGCCAGGCAGCGCCCATGGGCCGTGGCGGCGGTGGACTGAGCGATCTTTGGGACAACAACCCGGCACCGCAACAGCAGGGACAGGAGCCGCTGTCGCTGCGTCGCGGGGCTGGCGGACGCGGGGCTGCAGCAGCAGCAGGACGCCCGATGCAGGGCCGGCAGGGCATGGGCAACTCGTTGTCGCCAGAGCCGCAGATGCAGGGCAGGCCGCTGCCTAGCCAAAGAGCAGGAAGCTACCAGACAGCGCAGCCCGGGCGCCCATCCGCAGAGCCCTCGCCGCCACCCAGCGCCGGCTCGGGCACAACGGCACAGGAGCGCCTCAAGGCGAGGCTGTGGGGCGCAGGGCGCTCGACCAGCCCAGCGCAGGGAGCGTCGTCGGGTGCGCCTGCGAGAGGCTCGTACGAGCGGCCCTCTGGACGGCCACCATACCCCGACGAGCGCAGCTACTCGGGCGGGAGCACTGGCAGCGGTGGCAGACAGCAGGGCTCGTCCGACTACGACCCATATGCAGCTGGGAATTACAACAACAACAGCAACAACAACAACAACAACAACAGCGGCGGAGGCCAGCGTGCACCGCCAGGTGGAGGGCGGATGGGTCTGCCGAGCGGGCCACGCATGCGCTGAGCTGGGTCAACTTGTTTGGCGGGTGCAACGCTGGCGTATCTGGAGTCTGGGGATCACTAGGAAACACTGCATGGACTACTTTGGGCACGGCATAGTTGGGCAAGCGTTGTAGGTATCCAAGAATGAAGCTTGCAGCCTGGAGCTTGAAGCTTGAAGCCATCACATGAGGCGGGGGCGAGCGCGTAGCCTGTAGCCTGTAGCCCCGCGCCACCCAAACTGCACGTCATCAGATGCGCAGCACTGCACTGCACTGCACCCACCACACGCGCACTCCATGTGCACTGCCCATGCCCGACCTAGAACAGCAATACACTGCCTAGAATAATACCTTCCGCTCTCACTGCCGCACCTGCAACCATCCTGTCCACCGTCCGCTGAAGCTGAAGCTGCCCCTCGCGCCCATGGCGTCTCCGCCATCATCCCAGAGCCCGCCTTCGCCCTCTGCTTCTTTCTACGACATGAGCGACGACGAAGAGGGCGAGTACAACACGATCCGCCACACCGAGAGTGGAAAGGGCGTTAAGCTGCTCTACACCAAAAGCAAGGTGCGCTGACCTGTAGCCGTCGACGCCCGACTGCCTATACTCACTCTCCCACAGGTCTACGTCCACCCCTCACCCTCGGCCAAAGACAACATCGCCGGCTTTGTAGCACTCGTGCAGCAAAAGTCGCCCACAAGCTCCAATGACACGCGCCCAACATCCTCGTCATCCGCCCGCAGTGTCAGCGCCTCGTCGCTGCTGTTGTCCTGGATCCCAGAGTCAACCCTCGGCGACGCCTACGACACATATGTCAAGGTCGACCTTTCTGACTCGGCCTCGCCGCCCAAGACGTCCTACCTCGTCCCCCCACCGCCCACAACGTCCACACACGTCGCCACCCCGGGCTATGCCTTTGCCGTTCCCGTGAGCGAAATCTACTCTCTGCTCGTGCGTCCCCCCAGCATCGGCTGGTGGTTTGGAAGCGTCGTCGTCAACACGCGTGCCGGCGACAGTTTTCCCGCCCTCTTTTTCCACGACAGCGAGTGCCAATCTACCATCTTGCAGCGGAAGAAGCTCGCGCGCGAGAGCTTCGATCCCTTTGGTGATGGCGGTGGCATGTTCTGGGGTGGCGATGAAGTTTTGCGCTGGTTGAAGAGATATGTCAAGATTGAACGCTCGGGAGCCGACCCGAGCATCTACCTGATCGACCCCTCGGATGATGACAAGCGGGCGTTTGGGAAAGACGCACCCGGTGCGGTGAAGCCAAAGAAAGACGGAGAGGCATCTTCGTCGCCACCTGCTGGCAAACGCGACGCCGGAATGGACCCCATTACCAAAACACTAAAGGAAGCAAGATGGAATTTCCTCGAGAAACTCAGCCAGGTTACGACCTTTACACGGAGAACTGCACAGGCCGTAGCAGAAAACCCGAAGCTTCCGCCACAGGTTCGACGCCTGATCCAGAATCCCGAGGTTCAGACTCTCCAGGATGAGTTCGACAGCGCACGCATTTACCTGGCACGATGGGCCATGGGGATTGCAGAACAAAGCGACCGAGAACGCAACCAGCGCATCTGGACGGCAAAGGATGTGTTGGCTATGGAGCAGAGCGACGTCGGCGACTTTGAGATTCTCGACATGGACCGGATGACAATGGCAGATCGGAGGAAACCTGTGACGCTGGAAGAATGGAATGGCTTCTTCGACAGCACCGGGCGACTAGAACTAACACCAGACGAGGTCAAGGAGCGCATCTTCCACGGCGGCCTGGATCCGGATGACGGCGTGCGCAAAGAGGCTTGGCTCTTCCTTTTGGGCGTCTACGAGTGGGACAGCTCTGAAGAGGAGCGTCGTGCAAATCTCAACAGCCGCCGAGACGAGTACATCCGACTCAAGGGCGCATGGTGGGAGAGAATGGTCGAAGGCCAACAGACCCCAGAGCAGGAAGAGTGGTGGAGAGAGCAGAAGAACAGAATAGGTTCGTGTCCCCGCTACCCTACAGCTCACAAACACCTTGGCTGACTTGTCCCCATTCTATGGGGTTCGTGCTATAGAGAAGGATGTGCACCGAACAGATCGTACCATTCCCATCTTCGAGGGAGAGGACATTCCCCATCCCGACCCAGACTCTCCTTTTGCGGACGTCGGCACCAACGTCCACTTGGAGCAGATGAAAGACATGCTGCTTTCCTACAACGAGTATAACCAAGATCTCGGCTACGTGCAGGGCATGAGCGACTTGCTTGCGCCTATTTACGCAGTCATGCAAGACGATGCCATCGCCTTCTGGGGCTTTGTCGGGTTCATGGAACGGATGGTGCGTTCGATACATCTCCTCAAGCTAATACGTGCTGATATGTCATTAGGAGAGGAATTTCCTCCGCGACCAGTCCGGCATGCGCAAGCAGCTCACAACACTGGACCACCTTGTCCAGCTCATGGATCCCAAGCTTTACCTGCACCTCCAATCTGCCGACTCGACAAATTTCTTTTTCTTCTTCCGAATGCTCCTTGTCTGGTACAAACGCGAATTCGAATGGGCCGACGTACTCCGTCTGTGGGAATCGCTCTGGACAGACTATTGCAGCAGCAACTTCCACATCTTCATTGCGTTGGCCATTTTGGAAAAGCACCGGGACGTCATTCTGGCGCATCTCAAGCACTTTGACGAGGTGCTGAAATATGGTAGGTCACGATGGATCGAAAATTGCGTTGGTGCAGCCGCTAATGTCAGAGCAGTGAACGAGCTCTCCGGCACTATGGACCTGGAGTCCACCCTTGTCCGCGCCGAGTCGCTCTTCCGTAGATTCCAGCGCACAGTCGAGACTGTCGACAAGAAAGGAAACTTCCCCTCCGCACCGCAAGCGAGACAGCGCAAGCTAGCTGCTGCGGTCGTCTCGGGCCCAGGACCTGCACCGTCGAGCTCCAGCCAGTCGACGCCAGATACGCAAGCTACGTCTTCTGCTACAGATAAGGGCAAACAGATCTCTGGCGATGGAGATGAGGTTGTCAAGGTGATTAGCCCAGAACTTCGAAATCTGCTCTCGAGGAAGGTTGAGAAGCTAGATAAGGAGGAAGTTGTCAAGAAGGGTGGGGGTGTCGGGTCGTAAGATATGGTATCTTTGTAATCGGTTCAATTTGAATATGCATGGCGTTTAGGCAAGGGATATTTCACGAGCTCCAGGTCGGCTCCTGTTTGGTTGGTAGGTTGGGCAGGCGAATTTCGACCGTTTTCACTTCGTCGAGTCACTCTTCACTGCGCATCTTGGCAAACAGTAAATATATCACCGCTATCATTCAATCTCAGGTATCATTTCCAATACCTGCTCCTTTTTAGTTACTCTGACAACACGTCGTCGACGTTTCGTGTGCGCGTGGTTTGCAGCTCCCGCTTCACGAGCAAATGTGAAGGCGCGAACACCGCCCAACGCAACGGCCCCGCTGGCGTTGTATAATCAGGCCATGTTCGCAGCCATATCTCTCCCTCGCTCGATGGAATACATCAACCGCTTGCTCAACCGCACTTCGACGTCCCCGGAGCTCCAACGACCCAAGTCACAACCTACGGCCGCCAAATCACCCACGTTTAATCCATCACACCACCGCCATCGCAAACATCGTCGCCACAAAATGGCATCCTTCAACGGCCCATGGACGAGTGACCTCGCTGGGTTCAAGAAGTCTGTCGAGTCGATACCGGACAACCACAAGACCGCGTTCCAGACAATGTCCTCGAGTGTGCTGGAGAAGCTCTGTGATCCAGACGCACTGCATGTGTGGGAGACGGACTCGGACATTGACAACCTGCTGCAGCTTACGTCGGTTATTGCGAAGCTGTGCGACCTTGGTGTGAGGGATGTGAACGATGCTGGCACGGCGAGCATGGTGATCATCACTGAAGTGAAAGACGGGCGGGACAACTTCGCGCGGGTGTGTGCCCTGGTCAGGTATCTTGTCGGTATAGAGGGGAAGAAGCACCTTGATGGGGACGTCTGTGCATATGGCGGGTTCATTGTGGTGAAGGGGTGGGATAACGCACGACGGGCAGACGGAGGCGCAAGCGAGGTTGTTCGGCGGATCAATATATCGCTGGAGAAAGGGCTGAAGGTGTCGAGAGGTAAAGAGATAGTGTGGCACCATGGACCAGCGGTGCACTCCCTACTCCACTGGATCAACAACACAACCTCTACCCTGCGCTCCTCACTGTCGGCACTCAGCATCACCGGCTCACTGAACCTCACATCACGCATCGGGCCCTCACCTGCCGGGCGCGCCAACACGCTCCCCGACCTAGAGCGCCTGGAGCAGTACGCACGCCGGCTCTCCATCCCCGTGGCCTTCCTCGACACCGCCACGCAATCCATCACCTTCGACTACCTCGCCATCTACATGTACTTCTTCGCCTACTACATCAACACCTTCCTCCCCCCTTCACTCTCCCGCCTCCACCTCCACAAAGCCCTCGACGACCTCACAACCTTCGCCTTCCGCCTGCACGCCGCATCCCATTCACTCTCCCCCACCTCGACAGTCCGCCTCGTCAAACGGCACCTCAACCCCACAACCGCCCGCCCCTGGGCCCGCGCCTGCATCCAAGCAACAGCCTACACCAAACAAGCCTGCCTGCAAGCCCGCTCAGAACCCAGCATCCACCACGCCGTCCAACTCGCAGACTGCCCCTTCGCCCCCTTCACGCCAGGCCCCCCGCGCGCCTTCGCGCGCCTCTCCATCGGCCCCGCGTCCCCCCTACCCTCGACCCGCGAAGCCTTCGTCGCAGCCCCAGTCCACATCGCTTTCGCAACAGCACGCATGCGCGTCTGCGCCCCCTCACGCCTGCACGTCGTGTTGCCCGTCGCAGCTCTCGACGAGGAAAAAGCCACGCACCGCATCCAGGGCCTGATGATGGGCGTGCTCGAGCGCGTGCGCCAGGAAAAAGGGAACCCTGTTCTCGGGGCCGTGGAGCGGGCTGCGTGGGACGGCGCCGCCAAGGCGTGGGCTGCTGCGCTCGAGGGCGCCGTTGACGGCGTAAGTGAGAGGGTTGTGAAGATGGTGGGGTTCGTGCGGGAGAAGATTGCGAAGGGGACCTGGGGTTATGCGCTTGGTGGTGAGGCTGCGGGGACGGGGACGGGGACGGGGACGGGGACGGGGACGGTCAAGAAGGACGTCGGGTCCGGGGCAGCGGCGGCGAATAGAGCGGCGGAGGCGGCGTACGCAGCGCCTCAGTTTGCGCAGCGCGGCGGATATGGTAGTCCTCAGGGATACGGCGTGGGGCGGCAGGACGCGGGCGTGTATGCGCAGAACATGGGCGGGCCATGGTACTGAGACGGTGCGAGGTATGTGGTGGAGGTGCGGTTGCGCATCCAACTCTGTAGACCACAAGGGCGTTGAGCGGGATGCGACGGTATAGGAAATTCACGATTGGTCCAACAACTACGTACCTTGACTCTTCATCTACCAGGATATTGTTTCGACGTGGCGTGGCGTTGAAAAGGTATTAATTTTATAGTTGGATAGTTAGTTAACTAATGAAGATGAATACACGACGTTCAAAATCAACCCATATCACGGCGGACTCAATCCCGACCACTCCACGGCACCAAGAAACCCAAAACGATACTCTACATATATAAATAGCCAACCTCGACTCGACTACACCAAAGCGTGAGGTCGAATTAGTCTACCCCCCCTCCCCCTCGCCCCCTTCCTTCCTCCCCTTCTCACTGCGAATCTGGTCGTAGATCGACAGACTTGTTGCACCTATTTCACACTCCTACACTGGCTCCTACTCTACATATAGCCGCCCACCAACCCCTCGCAAACAAAAGCGCACGAAAACACAATCGGTTGGGTTAGGTAGATAAACACTATCCGTCAGACTAGACGGAAGTGTTCATGTGTGACTATCTGTGTCTATCTACATGCACATCCCCATCCATCGAATCGAATCGAATCGAAAGCTACTTGCTCCCGTCCTGCTGTTCCTGCCTCTGCCTCTGCCTCTGACTGCGGATCTACGGATCCACGGATCTACGGATCTACCTTGGAAACCCTCGACCCAGCCCGCCTTCCGTGCGTTCATTTCCGTACCAGGGACACGACGACACGACATGACACACACACGGGGAAAAGGCCGTCGCGTCTCGCTGTTTATCTCCCGGCTGGATGGATGGTGGGGTTCGAGGTGGTGAGTAGGTGTATGCGCTTTGGGGAGGAAGTTAGGAATTACAACATGGCGCAATGGACGACGGGGGGTGGATGGATGGATGGATTGAATTGAATTGAATTGAACTGGATTGAAGCGGTCGCAGATGGGCGAAATAGACCGAAAGGACGAGATCCGAGGGCGGCGGTATCTTGCCGTTGCCCACGCTATACGTCGCGGTGCGGTACGATGACTAACTACCCAGTTATCTCCCGATGGGATGCGTTGGTGTGATACGGCCCGGTACGATGCGATACGTCGCGATACGACGCGACATAGTACGCTGCGATACGAAGCACTGCGATTCACCACATAGAGGCGACGATTTGGGAATACGCAAGATGGAGAGTAGGTAGGTATGTGGTATAATTTAGGATTAATTAAACTCCGCATTCGGGATCCAGGAAGCGGCGCCGAGGGAGCTGGGCGTGGCTAGGCATTGTGTATGTTCTGCGTCCTGGGCGGGGGTTTTTACTCGAGTGCGAGGGCTGAACACGTTTCTCGGGCTAAACGCGTCTCTCGTCTCTACTGGTTCGATCCGTCATTGAATCAAATTGAATAGCAATATCAACTCGGGCAGTCGTCGCTCGAGACGGCCTTGGTTCATCGAATCCAAGCTGGCTGGTTAGCGGGCCGATGGGTAACGAGCTCTTGTTCCGTCTAGTACTCGCAACGATGCGTGCTCATACACCCACCTGCATTGCCCGTTGCGACTGGACGTAGGTAGTCGCGCTGGGCCATGCAGCTAGATTCTACAAATTATCCCATATTTTTCCAGCTGCATGCCCAGCGGGGCGCGGCTCGACGAGTCTCTGTTCTAGAAGCTGCGGTTCTGCGGTTCTGCGGTTCCAGACGCGTGCGAGTGCGGATTCGTGGGGATTCTCGGCACCACACTGCCGTGCGGGAGGCGATGCCGTCTAAGCGGTTCCGTGGATGCGTTCGTGGGGGGAGAGAGAGGAAAGGGTAGCTGGGTGCTGGCGCGCTGAGATCAGCCTAGAATTCTGTTATTCCAATTCTAGAGTTTGCGACGGCGGGAGAGGCGAGCCTCAGGCGTTGGGATGGATTGGTGCTGCGGCCTGAAGAGGTCAATGGTTTTTTTCGGGGCTGGACAATGCAACTTTGGTTCGCGCCGGGCGCTACGAGACGGGTACCAGAATCTTAGTCTCACACGAGCCCAGCGTGCAGTAAGAAAAAAAAATCTGCCAGCTGCCGAGCTGAGTGATCTGGTTCGTCTCGTCTGGCGCATAGTGTTTGCCGGTTTTTACCCTTCTCTTACTCGACAACGCTTTCTCGTCGCGCGTGCCTTAGCGCCAGAAGCAGCTCAACGGCGTCAGTCTGTCACAGACATGGAGGAAATCGGAACAAGATCGGTAAGAAAGCAGTCAAGCAAGCAGACGCACAAGTTTCACGTCGATGCGAGGGTATACATTGAGCGAGGCATTTTCCCAGTACTGCCCGCGGCCGTGCCCCAGGAAGCGCTGCACGAGGGCCAAACGGTCACGCACGACAGAGGGCATCCGGTGAGGCAGGGCTAGTCGTCGACCCGGGGGAGGAGCACCGAGCCGGGGCAATATCGTTGAGCAGAGTCTCGAGGCTCCAGATGGGCAGCTGGGCAGCTGGGCACGCGAGGGTTCATCGAGGCGCTCGGCCGGACTGGGTGCCAAGCGGGGGAAAAAAGACGCACCCAAGGCGAGCGACGGATGGTTGTTTGGCTGGGCGGAATCGCTTGGCGACTGTGAGCGGAAAAGGGACTGTGGTACGGCAACGCTGCTGAGGCGCCTCACTCTAACGGCAGGGCGCGTGGTTGCAGGAGGGTTGCGCAAGGTGCCAGGCCAGGGAAGCCAGGGACGGCGGTCCGCGCAGGCACATTGCAATTTGGCGGAGCAGTCGAGTTGCTAATGGTGGTTAGCTGGCTGACGGACCGAGATCAGCAGGTGGATGAGAGCAGCTGCAGTTGGGAAGAAAAACTCGACAGCCACAGCAGTTGATGCGAGGCCATAGGCAAGCCCGAGCCCCAAGCTGAACACGAGAAGCGCGAGAGGCCGTGGAGATAACATAACCACATGTGGGTGATGGCGTTAGGTACTCATTACGTGAACGATAGCAGCGCGTCGGATCAATCTTCGGCTGTCTGGAGCCGCCAATGGCAATAGCGAGTGCGACGAATCGAGGCTAGCAGGCCCCAGCAGGGCCCCAAGAGAGTTGCTCCTCCGAAGCAAATAGACTGGCACCGCGGAAATGTACAAACCCGGCAGCTAGGTAGGCATACTCGCCAGTTAACGTAACAGAATCCATTCCAAGTATTGACCAGCAGTGGGCAAGCCATTGTGCGGTTTCACCTGCGATACCATATGCGCCGAGCTAGGCACACACTACTGTACACCTGACGGATCCTGTATTGTCCATGTGGAGCCGTCAAGTCTTGAGACGGCCCCGTCGATCTCTCGTGCAGCTCTGGGGAGATGCTCGGCGCCAAGCAGATCACCACATTCTACACCCGCACTCGTCAGTTGCCGAAACAACATGGCATCAATTCATCGACGTGTAACGAGCACAGTCGCTCGCGGCCAAGCCCTTTGTGTTGCTCGACGACTGCATGACCAGCGGCCAAGAGATTCCGGTGTCGCTGACCCAACGCAAGGTTCAATGAAGGACAGAAGATGGGCGTCGTCGACCTGACTATACCGCCCCAGCTATACTTCTAAAGTTTGTGTCTGCACGTACAACTTGCACAGGTGATATACCAGCAGCAACCACGTGCCAAGCGTAGGCGTCGTGTCTTGGTCGGCGTCTGTGTCTTGGTCGTCGACAGCATTGCTTGATGGCGTGGACCCTGGAACTGCATTGCTTGAAGTGACATCTGAGACGGCAACCGGACGCGTTCGACGGCCACACAAGAATCAAGACTGCCTCAGGGACCGCCTTGGCTTTGAGCTTGCCGACGCCCAAGCCAACGGCCAGAAACGAAACGTTGGAGGTAGCAGAGCAGCCCGAGTCCTGGCCCCGTAGGCTGCGTGGAACTCCGGGAAACATATTGGGGAAACCGATTGTTTCTGGTGGGTCACGGCAGAGTGTGGAGATGCGCATTGCCCGCCTTGCTGTCAGGGCCCCTTTCCAAGGCCTGCAGAATGCTTCTTGACTGCTGGGCAGTCGAGCGACAGACGCCACAGATCTGGAGAAGGTGGCGACGACGGCAGCGTGTGCCGTCACTCTGCGCAGTCGCTGGATCGAGCGGGAGCCGAATCGAGTGCGACGACGACGGCTAGCTGAGGGTAGAGTACCTAGGCAAGGGTGGGTACAAAAACAAATATCCGATGGACTCGGGAGTGTGCCTGAATGCTGCTGGTGAGAGCTCCACCTGGTAGATTATTGTGCAGGCACAAGTTCAACATAATTTCGTTTCGTTGACTGAGCCGATCTTATCGAGGGCTTTAAGTTCGGATCTGGACTTGGAAACGCTTGTGCTTTGATATTGAGACTCGATGAAACGCATCCTGGAGCGGCACAGACGAAACACTTTTTTGAGTTGTTCAAACACGGCAAAAACCAGCCACAGATGGCGGGAGGCTGGGCGTGAGGCACAAAGTCGACATGGTGCGGCACCAACGTCGGCGGTCCGACACCGGAAAAAAACCGCGACTCAAGGCAGGCACGGCGACGCGCGTGGTAGGTCGGCCGAGGTAGCGCGCGAGGTAGGTAGGGAAGGGTAAGGTGCCCTGCGGCGAGATTGCTGCTATTCCCGAGCGTGGGTGGTGGGTGGGTTGCGTGGGTGGGTTGCTCGGCGGCGAGGCAAATCAGGCACCCGGCGAAGGTTCGGCAGTCAAGGGGCGGTAGCCAGGTACGAGGTGTCACGTGAGCGTGGGATGGGGCGTCCCAAACGGGCATGCCTTCCACCGTTTCCATGGGCATGGGCATGGGCAGGGGACGACGAGAGGCTGCGTTGGCAAGACTGGGGCGCCGACAAGTAATGCTGGCGAGATTGCGCAAATGAGTCCCCAGTATCGCGTCCAACGGCCGCGCGCTTATGCTGGCTGGCTGGAGGGAGAGGCGTGTGTGGTATTAGCATAATATCCGCGGTGATTGGCAGCCATGTTGCCCTAGGCAACTCGTGCGCCCTGGGTAAGATTCGGCCGATGGGGTCGTCGGCCTGTAATAGTAATAGTAGCTAGTATCTCGAGTAGTCGCAATCAAGCAGGCGAGCAGACGAGCAGATGAGATGGGATAGGTGAGCGGTAGGGCAGAGGGTCACGGCAGGCAGAGTGGCGACAGGGATTGGCTTGGGACGGGGCAGTCTCGGTGCTTTTGCAGCCTTCTGCAGCAGCAATCGTCGCGGTGGACGCGGGGGTGGCCACCGCAGGCATAGGGATAGGTAGGTTAGGTAGGTGGCCAGCTCCAGCTTGTGCTTGATTATAACGTGGGCCCGAACTGCTATGGCAGCTGGGATCGAGCAAAGTGGCCCTGCGGCGGCAACACGGCGTGGGTCTGGACGGGACTAGGTGGGAAAAATGCAAAAAGCGCTCAGCGCGTGGGGAACCCTCGTTGAGGCTCTGCGGCTCTGCGGCTTTGCGGCTTTGCGGCATGGACGTCGCGAGGCGCTGACCGGAAAATGCCTCGCGTCGCGTCGCAGGGCGTGGGGACGGGGACGGGGACGGGGACGGACGGGGGCGCTGGAGCTGGAGCTGGAGCGGGAGCTGGAGCTGGAGCTGGGACGGAGCGTCGAGTGTCTGTGTCGTGGCGGCTGGTGCAAGAGGCTGCTACAGGCTGCAGGCCAAGGTTCGAAGCTTTGGTGCTGCTGAGAGCGGAAGCTTGGTGGCATGGGGGTTGGGGGCGTCGGCGCCTTACCGGATGCGGCGTGGTGCAGGCGGAGGGCCAGATGGTGGAGGGGTGGGCTTCCCCTACCGAACGTCATGATGCGGCATCCCTGCTGGCGCAAAAGACAGTCTCGAGCTATCCCACAGGCTTAATTTCACCTGCCGCTGGGTGTCGCGCTATGGGGTTTGGGAGGGGCCTGGCGGCGCTGGGGGGGACGGTGGTGTGGTGGTGGGTGCTGCTGGGATTCGGGGCGCGATGTCGCGGCCGGCCGAGGGCGCGAGGGTGCCGCCTAGACGCTGCTGCCGCCGTGGATGAGTACGACGAGTAACAACGGGCATGCATTGATTGCTCCGGGGCTGCTCCCCTCTGGCCGGCAGCGGGCAGGCGGCCACGCAGCCCGAGCACGGCTTCATTCAGCGGGCGGATAATGGGCGCTGCATGGGGCAAGCCCGCAAATCGCCTCGCACGGGCCGCCATGACATAGCGGGTGCGCGATTTATTGTCGCTGCTCTCGGTTTGTTGTGGGCGGCGCGTTGGGGCGTGCGCGCAACCTTGGACTCCTTGTGTCGCAGCACCAATCACCAGCCATCGGCAGCCACGGATCCAGCCAGCAGATTTTTCCCTGGGCGCGGTTTAGATATAATCTGCGCCGTCCTCCCTTCTTTCTTTCTTCACAGAGAAGGACTCGCTCGCTCTTACCTTGCTGAGCTTGCCCGACCTTGCCAACCGCCTACCTCTCCCTCACCCGGTCGCTGGGAGCCTTCTCTGTGTACCACGCTTATAATAATACCCGCCTCTCGACACCACAAAGCATTCCTTAATCGCCAACCATGGCGCCCAACGACGATGTCGAGCGCGGGCGCGCCAGCTCCGCTGCCGAACGCCAGAAGTCCATTGTCAGCATGACCGAGTTCGAGGGCATGGACGAGTACACTGCTCTGCAGAAGTACATCCTCTTCTACCGCGACCCCAGGTCTGGTGGCCACCACGTCGAGGAGGCCCCCAAGAAGAAGGGCTGGCAGTTCTGGAAGTCTGACAAGGCGGCCGCCCCGGTCGTCTCTGCCAGCGAGGTTCCCGACGAGTGTAAGTTGCCTCCCTTCTCACCACCACCATCACCATCACCCCAATTGGCTCCTGCAGCTGCAATTGCGCCCCAATAATTCGCTTCTCCGCTTTTGCGCACTACTTGCCAATCGCAGAAGCATTACTGGGGCGCGTTTGTTTCGCTGCAGGCTTCCAAGCTCCACTCAACCTGGAGCTTGTTATGCAGCCAGCCTAGCCGCGGTGGGACCAATCACGTGCGAACCTATTAGCCGTCGCACTATTGGCTCCACTCAGGCACCCCGGCAATCAATCTGTACATTCTCCTGCGAACACCCAGGCTAATTCACCCTCCAGACCTCAACACCGAGCTTCGCTCTGGTCTCACCACCTCTGATGCCGACAACCGCAGGAAGCGTTATGGCTTCAACGAGATCTCCAGTGAGAAGACCAACCTGCTCAAGCAGTTCGTTGGCTACTTCACTGGCCCCATTCTTTACGGTAAGCACCGCACCCCTGCACGGCTCGGAAATTCGCAATACTAATTTCGTCTTAGTCATGGAACTTGCCGCCCTTCTCGCCGCCGGTCTTCAGGATTGGGTCGACTTCGGTGTCATTTGCGGTATTCTCTTGCTCAACGCCGTCGTCGGTTGGTACCAGGAAAAGCAGGCTGCCGATGTCGTCGCCTCCCTCAAGGGTGACATTGCCATGAAGGCCATTGTCGTCCGTGACAACCAGCAGCAGACCATTCTCGCCCGTGAGCTCGTCCCCGGTGACATTGTCGTCGTCGAAGAGGGTGCTACCGTTCCCGGTGATGTCCGCCTCATCTGCGACTACGACCACCCCGAGGACTTTGAACTCTACCTGAAGATGAAGGCTGAGGACAAGTTCCACGACCAGGACCCCGAGGACGAGAAGGATGACGACGAGGAGAAGTTCGACGAGGAGAACCCCATCACTCAGGGTGTCTCCCTCGTTGCCTGCGATCAGTCTGCCATCACCGGAGAGTCCCTCGCTGTCGACAAGTACATGGGCGAGGTCGCTTACTACACCACTGGTTGCAAGCGCGGCAAGGCCTACGGTATGGTCATCGCCACCGCTAAGCACTCTTTCGTCGGTCGCACTGCCACCCTTGTCCAGGGTGCTCAGGACCAGGGTCACTTCAAGGCCATCATGAACTCTATCGGTACCGCGCTTCTCGTCCTTGTCATGTTCTTCATCCTGCTCGCCTGGATCGGTGGCTTCTTCCGCCACTTGCCCATTGCCGTTCACCGCGAGGGAACTGACAAGTCGGTCACTCTTCTCCACTACGCCCTGATCATGTTCATCGTCGGTGTCCCCGTCGGTCTTCCCGTTGTCACCACCACCACCCTCGCTGTCGGTGCTGCCTACCTCGCCGAGCAGAAGGCTATTGTCCAGAAGCTCACTGCCATCGAGTCTCTCGCTGGTGTTGACGTTCTCTGCTCTGACAAGACCGGTACCCTCACCGCCAACCAGCTGTCTCTCCGTGAGCCCTACGTCGCCGAGGGCCAGGACGTCAACTGGATGATGGCTGTCGCCGCTCTCGCCTCGTCCCACAACCTCAAGTCGCTCGACCCCATTGACAAGGTTACCATTCTGACCATCCGCCGCTACCCCAAGGCCCGTGAGATCCTCAACATGGGCTGGAGGACCGAGAAGTTCACTCCCTTCGACCCCGTCTCCAAGCGCATCACCGCCGTCTGCCACATGGGTGGTGACAAGTACGTCTGCGCCAAGGGTGCCCCCAAGGCCATTGTCAACCTCGCCAACTGCGATGAGATCACCGCCAACCTCTACCGTGACAAGGCTTCCGAGCTTGCCCGCCGTGGTTTCCGTTCGCTCGGTGTCGCCTACCAGAAGAACGATGGTGACTGGATCCTTCTCGGTCTCTTGTCCATGTTCGACCCCCCTCGTGAGGATACCGCCCAGACCATCATTGAGGCTCAGCAGCTCGGTGTTCCCGTCAAGATGTTGACTGGTGACGCTATTGCCATCGCCAAGGAGACCTGCAAGATGCTTGCTCTCGGAACCAAGGTTTACAACTCCACCAAGCTCATCCACGGCGGTCTTACTGGTACCACCCAGCACGACCTTGTGGAGCGCGCCGACGGTTTCGCCGAGGTCTTCCCCGAGCACAAGTACCAGGTCGTCGAGATGCTCCAGCAGCGTGGTCACTTGACTGCCATGACTGGTGACGGTGTCAACGATGCTCCCTCTCTCAAGAAGTCCGACTGTGGTATCGCCGTCGAGGGTTCCACCGAGGCTGCCCAGGCTGCCGCCGATATCGTCTTCCTTGCCCCCGGTCTGTCCACCATTGTCCTTGCCATCAAGACTGCCCGCCAGATTTTCCAGCGCATGAAGGCCTACATCCAGTACCGTATCGCTCTTTGCTTGCACTTGGAGGTCTACCTCGTCACCTCGATGATCATCCTCAATGAGACCATCCGTGCCGAGCTCATCGTCTTCCTTGCCCTCTTCGCTGATTTGGCTACCGTCGCCGTCGCTTACGACAACGCTCACTCTGAGCAGCGTCCCGTCGAGTGGCAGCTGCCCAAGATCTGGTTCATCTCCGTCATCCTCGGTCTCCTGCTTGCCCTCGGTACCTGGATCGTCCGCGGTACTCTGTTCCTGCCCAACGGTGGTATCATTGCCAACTTCGGTGCCATTCAGCCCATTCTCTTCCTCGAGGTTGCTCTTACCGAGAACTGGCTCATCTTCGTCACCCGTGGCGGCAAGACATTCCCCTCGTTCCAGCTCGTCGCCGCCATCTTCGGTGTCGATGTTCTGGCCACGCTCTTCTGTATCTTCGGATGGTTCGCCGGTGAGCCCTACGTTACCAACCCTCCCACGATCAACAGCAAGTTCCGCGACGACGGCTGGGTCGATGTTGTCACTGTTGTCATCATCTGGGCCTACTCGATCGGTGTGACCATCATCATCGCCATTGTCTACTACCTGCTCAACCGCATCACCTGGCTCGACCAGCTCGGCCGCAAGGACCGCCACAGGAAGAACCCTCAGATCGAGAACATGATTGCTGCCCTCAGCAAGCTGTCGCTCGAGCACGGCACCGACAAGCACGGTGTACAGAGGTACGTCCTGGCTGCCCGCGCCGCCGAGGAGGAGGAGGACGAGTAGATGTACTGTGTTGCGGTTGCATAGGACGAAAAAAAGCGACTTATGCCGTTGGTTATATGTAACGGCTATGGGTGTGATGAGCCCGCCTTTCGCGAAAGGTTAATAATCAATCGTCGTTCTAATCACTTCTATGTATACCAAGAAGCATAAATTTCCTAGTTTAGTAATTGATACCGAATCGTGTTTACATTTTGTTCTTGCGTGACTATGAATTGTTGTTGCTTTACATTGTCTGCTGTGTGTTGCACTCATCGTTTGTGTATGTCTCGTTCAAGTTGTTGGCATTCACCTCGGGCGTCTTGGTATCAACAGCCCGAAGCTCAACACGCTTTTTTTGTTGCACGAGATCGATCCCATCTCAAGCCGGCAGACTACAAAGAATGGCTCACAAGCCAAAGGCATCAAAGGGCTGGTAGAGCAGAGCAGAGCACACAACATGACAGCACGGCGGCACTGTTGAGTTAGTACAACAATCTGATCCAAGTGATTGGCCGGACGGGCTTGCAGCGGGCTTGCGGCGGGCTGGGTGGGTAGCGCGTGGGGTATGCATGTGCATGTGCATGTGCATGTGCATGTGCATGGCATGCGCTTGCGTCGGAGGTGCATAAGGGCAGGGCAGGGTAGGTGAGATGGGTAGAATGCGCGGGTTGATGTCGGATGTCGGGTTCAGCATGGGATGGGCTTGTGTTGTGTTAGGATGAGAGGCTATTGAGTTTGTTCGGCACGGCAAAGGCACGACGAGACGGTGTGTGTAAGTGAAAAGGCGGCTGGGCTGGGCTCGACTGGATTCGACTGGACTCGACTGGCGACGACAACAGCCACGGCCGACCGCTCTTCGCGCCTTGATCGCAGGCGTCACTCGCCTCGACGCTTACCCGCTGCACACAGACAGAGACACAGACGCCGACGCTGCACACAGACGCTGCACACAGACGCTGCACACAGACGCTCTCTCACCCACGGCCGCCCCGATCCTCACCGCACATGCACCCGCCAACGCCAACAGGTCACCGCACCGCACCGCACCGCACCGTAGCCGTTGGCATGTCACCTTGTCACCTTGCGGCCAGCGCCCGGCCGGCTGCACATACCCATACCCATACCTACCTCGACGCAGCCTTGACGCCTTGACGCCCTCACGCACGCCTCGGATCCACGACACAATCGACCAAATCAACGGCCGACGGCTGCTTATCAGCGCCATCAGCATCAGCATGACGTCGTCGGCTCCGACAGACGGCCGACCGCTGCGCTCATCCAGGTGAAGCGAGCTCGCTCTCTCGCTCTTGCCGTCTCCGTCCCCGCGCCTCACTCTGCCTCGTGTCTCGCGTCAAGTGTCTCGTCGGCCGCCCGACGCCGTCGATCGCTTCGCTTGCCCCGTGCCGTGTTACCTACGTAGGCAGTGAGTGGTACGACGACGACATCATCGATGCGACGCGCTACGATGCGATGCGATACGATGCGATGCGATGCGTCGATGCACATGGGTGCGCATCGTGCGCGCGCTTTGGCCTGCCACTGCCACAGGGCCATGGGATACCTACCGTGCGGGCGGGCGTGTCGCGCGTGTGCGCAATCCAACGCAACGCCAGGCCATGCCCATGGGGAGAGAGACGAGGCGAGAGAGAGCCAAGGCCCGTGACGTACCCTGGAGAAAGCTTGGCTTTGCTTCGGGGCGACGGCAATGGAATGCAGACTGAGCGAGTGAGGCCAGCCATGGCGCCATGCTCTGCTGCTGTGCTGTGCTGTGCTGTGGGGGTTTCGTTACGGGCTTTGCTCGGCGCTCGGTGCTCGGTGGCATGCTTGCGAAAGAAGGAATGCGTTGCGACTGCCGCATTCGATGCCCGTCGCTCTGCGTGCGCCTGCATCTGTGTGCGCCTGCGTCTGTGTAATCCAAGCTACGCTCACCTCACTCAGCTATCCATCTACCTACCTTTTCCTGCCTACTAGCTCTACTTTCCCGCCTAGTTAGGTAGTTAACCGTAGCGTAACCGGTCTTGTAAGTAGGTACGAGTAGCCCCAAGAGCCGGAAGCGGGTAAGCGCCAAACCAAAGGAGCTAGCCAGCTGCCTACTTGGGTACCTGAGTACTTCAATATGGAACTGACGCCCCAGAAATGCTTGTCTCGGTCGATGCTTGGAGACGATGAGATGGAGCGGTGGACGCTGGGCTGGCGCGAGGGTATTTTTGCTGACGGAACGGATGGGTACGTTGGTGGATTTCCTGCAGTGTCGGGGGCGTCTATACAGCTGTTACGACCCAGGAAAGAATTACAAGAATTACAGCACAGGAGCTGACATGACGGGTTACGGACACTGCAGGCGGGGCTCACCAGGTCACGTGATATACCATCCCGCCAAGACGATACCATCCCCGGATGGCACACGACACTGGGATACTATACGATATCTCCTATGTATATAAACCTGTAGGAACACAACTCTTATAGTTTGTGTTCGACCTAAGTTACCAACTAGTCAATAACATTGTCTTTGGATCTCAACCCAACCTTTGAGCTAGACAGTCTATTCTGTACTACTCATCATTGCCCTGCTCGAGGCTGACAATATACTCTGTACACCTCAGTAACCTACCATAGCTTGTGGCAGACTGCGACAGACTGCGACGGTCTATCGTATACCTCTTTCCGGAATCCCGATACCGTATTCATCCCCGAGAACCAATAGAATAGTACTTACGAGCTTTGCTTAAAGTACGACCTCAACAACAAACAACAGC
>WODD01000245.1:182946-198365 GCA_019775935.1 Neoascochyta sp. HWLR27
CTTCTCATCCGACCAAGCGGGAACAGTACATCAACTAGACGTAAGCTTCTGAAGATTTCACGGGTCGCTACACCTATTCATGTACATGTCTGAAGTCATCTCAGCTAACAACAGACAGGCGAGCCTGCGTAGACAACTGCAACATGCAGGTTGGATACTATTAGTGAACATCCCATCTACCCTACGCTACGCTACCGACCCAACCACCCACCTACAAATCCAGATCCCCAGTATCCCCATATCGCTTCACAATCTTCTCAAACACCTCGTCGAGTGTCGCCTTGCCGACGCTATAAAACTCGACGCCCAAATCCCCCTTGGCCGCCTCGAGCTTGCGAATCAACCTGACAAACTCGACCTCACCAGCCGGCACCTCGAACCGAAGCTGGCCGCCCTGCGTCTCGCGACTGACAGCCGCACCAGGGAACGTCGCAGCGACCCACGCCCTCATGCGCTGCAGCTCGTCGGGCGTCGTGCGCGGCGCAGACCGCGACACGAGATGCACGTGGTAGGCGGTGCCAGCGCGCATCTTGAGGTCCTCGCGGTCGCCGAGCGCCAGCATGCGCGACGACACAATGCCGATGCGGTCCGCGAGCGCGTCGGCTTCCTCCATCGAGTGCGTCGTCAGCACCACGGCCCGCTGCTTTGCAATCGTCTGCAGGCACCGCCAGAGCACGCGCTTGGCGTTTGCGTCGAGCGCAGACGACGGCTCGTCGAGCACCAGCACGCGCGGGTTGCCCACCAGTGCCACGGCCAGCGACAGCTTGCGCTTGGTGCCGCCTGAGAGCTTCTGCGCCAGCTGGTCCGCCCACTCGCCGAGCCCGCATGCTGCTATCACCGTCGCCACGTTGTGGTCTACGTCGCGGATGCCGCGCGTTTTGGCGAAGAACCGCAGCGTCTCGCGCACCGTCAGCACGTCCGCCGAGTCGAACTGTGGACACACGCCGAGGCTGGAGCGCGCTGCCACGGGCGCCGTGAGGACCGGGTGGCCGGCAATGTCGATGGTCGAGTGGCGCGTCGACGGCTTGATGTCGCCTCGGATCATGGAGATGATTGTCGACTTGCCTGCGCCGTTGGGGCCGAGCAGCGCGAAGATTTCAGACGTCTTGACGCCAAACGTCACGTCTTGCACGGCCACGTTCTTGCCAAACGACTTGCTCACCGACTCGACGCGGAGGTCAATGTTCGGCGACGCCAGCCGTCTGCGCTCCGTGAGCAGGTCGCTCGTGTACATGTCCGTTGCCTCGACGTCGGGCGCCGCCTTGTGCGAGCGCAGCGAGGGCAGCGCGAAGCCGCTGTCCCACCAGATCAGGAGCGCAAACAGGAGCACTATCTGGATGGCCAGGAACAGGATGGGCCCTCCGTACAGGTAGATTGACCCGTCGCTGCGGCCGTTGCAGTGCAGCGCAAACTGCTTGAGGCCGATGAAAAGCGTCCGTTCCATGCTGACGACGGGCGATATGATGGCGAGGCCAAAGTACAGCGCGTTCATAGCCGGCTCCAGATTCGCGTACGCCGTAGACGAGTGGATCCCGATCAGGCCGCCAAAGTAGGCAAAGTAGATGATGACCTGCAGCAAAGCCATCAGGAACCAGGACGTGATTGGCGTCTTTGCGAACATGGAGAAGACGTAGCTGAGCAGCGCGCACGCAACGCCGTAGAGAAGGAAGATGATGAAAACGAACCCCAGCCCGTGCCACACAGGCGTCGACAGGTGCAGAAGGCCCGTCGCCACGGCGCTGATCACCGCGATGAAGATGCTGTCGAACGCTAGGTGTGAAAGCCAGAGCGGGACGGGGCGGATGCCGTTCGAGTACTGCATCGAGCGGACGTTGGAAATCCGCTCGTTGGTCGGGTACAGCGTGAAGAAAACAGGATAACTATCGCCCGAGTCAGTTTTCTGTCGAAATCATTCAACTAACTGCACCTCAGAATCTCTTACCAAGCCATTATCAGTCCGTAGTAGATGACAAACGTCAAGGGGAGGAAATCGATCAAGTCCGGAATGACCGTGACGGCAAAGGCAAAGTACGACGCCGAGATGCCCACGCCGCCAGCCATGTTGTTGTAGAAGTTCTGCATCCCCAGTATCGCGGTGCTGTCGCCAATCTTGCCCAGAATCGTAGGCTTGGAAGCGCCGTCGCCCATCCAGATGCCGCCTCTGACGTTTGTGAATGGTGTGCTGTCGGGGTCGCGGAACTTGTCGCGCATCGTCACGTTCTTCCAGTCGTTTTGAACTGCCTGCGAAAACTCCTCGTATGTATCGACCAATATGAGTTGGTCCTTCAGCTGTGTCGTGTTCGAGTATCCGTAGGGATAGCTTTCCTGCCAGCCTAGAGTATGTCAGATCAGTCGTCGTCTCAGAGTCAGTTGCAGCGGAACTCACTTCTGGTGTGGTTGGTAGAATACACGTCGGCCATGACCTCGAACCGGGTTGTGTTGAGTTTACTCGCTGGCCCAAAGACGTACGACTTTCGCAGCTCGCCTGTCATGTAGTCGCGGGTGTCGTATTGGGCATAGTAGGTGCCAAAGTCGGAGCGATACGTGTAGTCGGCGACGAGGTCGGCCGGCACAGGGCATTCCAGCGGTGCGTTGAACTTCTTGATCAGCAGCGGCGCGACGCCTGCTCCGACGAGCGCGAAAGCAACGGCTACGAAGTACGGAATCCATCGGCGCTTGAGGATCTTCATCCGCTTAGCTACCAGGACAAACCACTGCTTGAATGCTGAAACCGGGCGTCCTTCGGCCAGCTCGTAGTCCACTGCGCTTGCGTCGATGGTGATGTTGTGGGCTTTCACGGCATCTGGACTGGCTTCCTTGGACGGCTCTTCGGTGGGCTGGATCGTGTCGCCCGTGGCTTTGATGAACAGTTCTTCCATGGTCGGCCCGGAAAGCTGATAGTCGCCGAGTTTCTGCCTCTCGAGCTCTTCCACAACCTCGGCGGCGAGGGCGGCGGTTGCGACTCGGTAAACCGTCTGATGCCGCGATTGTTCCTTGTGTACCGGCCCAGAGGCGTTGATGCTCACGTCGGTCTGGTAAGGAAGCTTGATGGTGTAGCCGTCTCCAAACCCGTGCTTCAGCGACGCTGAGGTTCCCTCCGCTCGGAGAGTGCCTTTGTACATGATGGCGATGTCGTCGGCGAGGTAGTCGACTTCATCGAGGAAGTGAGTCGTCATGATGATTGTGCGCCGGCTGCGCTCGGCAAGCAGGATCTCCCAAATTCTGCGTCGCGAGATTGGGTCAAGGCCAGTGGACACTTCGTCTACACAGCAGACTGCACTTCCGCCTGCAAACATCATTGCCATCTGGAGCTTTCGTTTTTGACCGCCAGACAGCGTTTTGGATCTGGCTGATAGTTTCTTGAGAAGATCAACACCGCTGGCAAGGTCGTTTACAACCTCGTTGTTCACTGTTGAGAGGCATTTCAGATCGCTGAAGATGCGGATGTGCTCTTGAACTGTAAGATCGGGCCTGCAGTCTGTTAGTCAAATAACATTGAAACAAAGTGTTGAGGACCAACCAAATGACATTGTTCTGGGGTGCATAACCCAGCCCACCAGTTGGGTCGATGATGATATCTCCAGACGTCACCTTCTGCTCACCTGTGATGCAGTTCAATGTTGTAGATTTGCCACTTCCTTGAACAGGCTGTCAGTTGATGAAACTCCCAAAGTAGCCAACTGATACTAACCATTAGGACCGAGCAGGCAAAGAATCTGTCCCGGGTACGCTTTGAGGTCAATGCCCTTCACTGCATCAACGTCCTTGCGGCGTTTGAAGATTTTAGCGAACATTCCAGCCTTATATCTGGGATCACGTTAGCACTGCCCTATCACTTATATCAAGTCAACCTACGTCTTGTGGAACCCAGAAATCATAACAGTAGGATCTCCTGCGTTTGTTGGCGGTGCAAATCTTCGATGTGGCGATGCCGTCGAGAAAAGCAGATGCTCCACCACAAAAGCTAGCGCAGGAAAAACCAGCAGGTGTACGAGCAAGAAGATCCAGTGAATGTACAGCGGGAGCCGCCAACGATCATGCTCCACTGCATCGTTGGCTAGATGCATCATGCTGACCGGCTTGTTAGCTGCTTCGAAGGTTGCTACACCAGTGATGAAGTAAGTGAAGTTGGACGATGGAAATATAAAACTGAGGATGCCACACACGATGCTGGTCTGCTCGACAAGCACCGCTGGCAGAATAGCGCCGACCAGCGCAATGACAACCATGATAGAGCCACTCAGCTGGGCTTTCTTGAAGAACGAGGCCCCGAAAAGCGAAAATCCAGTCAAGGAAAGCCCCGAGAGAACGACGAACCCCACTGGCAGGCCTTCGGAGCGCACGGGAAGGACGAGGACGGAGATGACGACACCGATTGATAGCCAGCTAGGGAAGTATACCAGTGCAAACGACAGGTAAGTCGAAATTTGTCGAACCAGACGACCTCGGACGTTGGACCCCCCCATTATCATGGTGTCGATGAGGCTGGACATGCCTGGTATCAGTTAGTCTGTGTTCTGTAGATGTGCACCCCAACATACCGAGTTCTCGCTCGCGAGAAACAAAGGAAGTCATATGGTAGACGACTTCGATCATAGCGAAGGCGAAAATGGGCCCAAAAACGTATACACAAAGGGCTAGATACGTTTCTGTTCGAGAATTGCCGAGCGCTTCCTGGTCCCGATCGGTGTACCCGATTACTTCTACCTCCGGGATCTGGGATCTGCCCTCTGACTTGGACTGTGCAATGATCTCCGTGTCGATGGCGCGCTGGAGAGGCAAGATGGCTGTTTCCGGACCGTTATTGTTGGTCCTGACGTCGACGAGGCCAAACATCGACGACACGCCGCGAATCGTGTAGTTCCAGTACCCCTTGGGTGACATGTCGGTCCCCTCGGTAGGGCTGGATTCGAATACGACGGCGCCATAGCACGGCGATTCACCTCTGTCATCAGTCCGGCAACTCAGAGCGAGGTCTCGCGTGTCCTTGTACACCACTGGTATTCTGCCGACGGCGCTGACTCGCTGCGAGACGGATTTGATGACGGACGCGACTTCTCCTCCTTTCATGCCATTGTCGACGAAGCCTACGATGTCGTGGCCAGGGCTAGCTTGAAGACCTTGTTCGAGAGTTCGTAGCTATCCGGGTGTGAGCGATATCTTTGAAATTGAATGAGACCGTCCAGCCCCTCAGTGGTCTCTTACCTGATGAGGTGAAGATACGCCCCAATGCTGCGAGGAGGCAAAAAACGTCTTGCTATACCCGATGATAAGAACGATAGCCAGCGGAATTGCGAAAGCACGAATGAAAGTGGTGATTGGGCTCCTCACACAGATGAGTAAGAGATTTTTCCGTATGAGTGCCCATATCTGTCGAAGTAGTAAATTCATATTTCCGACCTAATAGGCAGCGAGAAGGAAACAAAAACAAAGCAGCCTAAAATGGCCCTGAATGGATCACCTCAACACTGTGATACTTGCCAACTGTGCTCTGGTAACGAGTGGTAGATGTTAGAGCTCAACGCGCCATGTGAAGCGACTGTACAATGGCTGCCTGGGGCCCCAAACATGTACCAAAGGGAAAGGGGGCAGTGCTGGAAGCGAGTACGAGCGAACCAACGCAGCGGTGCACAACATGTGGTTTTCCCGTGCGCTGCATTCTTAGCGAGTTACAGACAGGGTGTCGTGTTGCGGTGACTTTGAGCCATAGTGCGAAGGAGCTCGTATTTTAAGATGCACCGACTTTCTAAAATCTACCAAAATCTGCTAATCCCACCTTAAACTAGGGCTTTTCCATGTTAGCCTCGGACACGGGTGTGTTTTAGCAAACATGATAAAACTTTAGATAGAAAAAGTAGACAGTCTTGTTCTCCTGTTTCTTGTGATTAACCTAACTCGGTTTTTGTCTCAAAATATCATGTTGTGGCTGAGAATCAAGCGTTCAAAGGTGGTGAGTTCAGCTTAGTTTTGATGGGGCACGTCGGTGCATCTTCGAATACGAGCTCCATAGTAAGGCAGTTTTCAGGCCAACCGCGAGGCTGACGTGGACAGGCACCGCCCATTCGGGTTATTTAACGGATGACCCTCCCGAAACCGTTGGATCGCATTTGTTCGCGCACATTTTTCGAGCGCAATCTTGAGCTGATAAATCCCTAGGACCTTGTCCATCCTTTGTGCGTGTCGACCTGTCGTTGAGTACCTGTGTGATAAGTATAGCTGAACTAGTACCAATAAGGCGCTTGCAGTTCGCAACATGGGGCCTAAGCAAGAGCGCCGACCAGATCAATTCGAAACAGTCTGCGCGTCTCCCGCATTAGGTTCTGATCTTCTCTTCACCCCAGGGTTCAATCGCTCAAACACAGCTAGCACTGCAAATCCCAGTCCCAGATGTGTAAGGCGCACCCGTATTCCTCCCGAAAACAAAACGCCGTGGTTCCATGATTCCTGCAGCGAGTGGCTCGTTTTGGAAAGATACGACAGTTCTTTTCTCAATCCATACGCACGTACCTATGGGGCATACTCGGCAGCGCAGTGGTGAGACGTGAGGCAGCCTCCATGCGCTGCGGTGTTATTGACAACAAGCACCAACGCTTGTATAACTCCCCAGTTTAACAGGTCCAGTAAGGTAGAGAGCGCTTACCGGAATGCAACGGTCGACGCTCGAAACCCACCAACCGCGAGACTTTGTGGAGAAGGAGAGGGCAAGGCAGACCTCCAGGCAGACAACTTGGGCAAACCCATCTCACTTACCCCTATACTATATCCGTTTATCGACCAATGCGCGGCGAAAATTGTCCGACTATCTATGCGCGTCAGCTTTCATGAATACGCGGTTTTTGTTTTTCCAGGCTTCAGGAACAGGACGTAGAGGGTGCAATTGCCGGGTAAACTTGGAATAGAAACCGACGAGCTGTATCCGATGGCATACTTGAAGCGTTTACAGCTCTGAGATCTAGCTCAGAGCCCGGTCCAGGTCGTCCGCCCAAGGAGAGCAAAGCGTAGAGCCTGCAGTCAACAGGCGGAGGCTAGAGTCCTATCCCGACACTCGATTCCCTAGCCATTCATACCACGGAATCCTTCGAATGCACTGAGAGACGTATTACAATCGCCACATTTTCCGCATCTAGGTGGCACTCTCCTCCCTTTGCATACATCGAATACCCAATCCGCAATCTCACTCCGTCGCCCCCATCAAGGGCCGTTCCGTGCTTCTTCATCGGAGGCGATTGGATCTTGGAAGTAGAGGAAACATTGGCTGTGTGGGTTGTCGAGGTAGCTTTCGGTGGCTTCAAGATACACGGGTCGTACAGGTCATCCGATTCAGTTCCGGGCGAAGGCATCGGAAGAGTCACTGTACTTCAAAGAAAGGCAGAATGTCTTGGTGTGGTTCGGGAGGGATGGTATCTAGATCGTGATTCGTAAACTTGGCCTGCAGTGGCAGATGGCTCTTATGCGCTGTAAGAACTGACATAATACTTGGGGCGAGTTAGTGTTTTGTAATGCGACGATAAAGAAAGGAAACGTACCGTCAGAACAGATTCATCCCCACCGTTGTCGTCAGGCAGGTAGACATAGAGGATCAGGGCGTGTTCGTGGCAGAAACCTGGAAGACGTCAACATCCCCTTCCAGGAACGGGTGAGGTCACTTACATGCAATGACTCTCCCGCCGAGCCGCCCAACACTCATTACTTTCCCCCAATCACGACCGTCTATCCTCACTGACGCCCAACCTTCCTCACTACGACCATCAGCAGTTCCCAGCTGCTTCATGCGCGTACTCGGATGCTCAGCAATACCGTCTTCCCCGCCTGAGATTTGACCAGGATCTAATTCCGGATTGGTCAGATCAGTCCAAACGGACGAGATGTTCATGGCGTCTGTCCTGATGCTCATTTTGAGGCAGCCGTGCATATTTGCCGCCAACTCTAAGCGCGTCCTCGAAGTGGCAGACGCCCCGCCCTTGACGTCCGCGAGCGCAAGTTTTGTGAATCTGTCGCTGATGCTCTTGAGCTGCATCAGCGGCGGCAGTATAATGTGCACGTCCGGCTCTCGACACTGCGGCTCGTGGAGACCTGCAACGACATCTGGTGCCAGCACCCTCACAGGGATCTCTTGTGTGACTATTGTTTCGCGATTTCCTCCGCCGAACGCGCTCTCCGCGCCAAACCCATCGTCGTTGAGTCCGGCAGAGGGGAAGGCGCCGTGGGTGTTGGAGACTGTGGAGGTGACAATGGTCAAGGCGAGCACCGGGACGTTGTCCTTCTTTGTGAGGCGGATCTCGGCCGATGTCGCATTCTGAGCCGATTTGAGGGCTCGGTTGAGCGAAACGAGGGGTACTTCTAGGTTGATGACGTTGTTGGCAGCCGACTGCACCGTGATGGTCTCGAATATAGAGTCCTGCAGAGCGCGTTAGCAGGTGCGCTGCCTCGATGCTGGCCGCGCTTACAATCGACAAGACACTGCATCAGGTCAGAAACAACGTCACTACAGGATGCAATGCGTCAACTCACGCCCACACCTGTGTGCCCTGTTCCGGGATGATTGTAAAGCACACCTGCTCTTCGCTGAGCTTCACCCATGCTAACGGGCCAAGCGAATTGAGCGACGCTGTGAGCTCTGCGCTATGTTAGTCCTATCGCCCTCCAGGTTCTGCGGCGGCTTGAAACCTTACTCGAAAAGGTGGCATTGTTTTGTATTGACGCTTTGAAGCGCATCGTGGCTAGAAATGAGGGAAAAGACGCGTCGTCGCGTCACAATGTGCGGGGACGTGAGCGGAAGAGGCCCGAGCGAGGAACGTCATCAGCTGGTCCGCCTTTCTCTAGACAAGACATCACAAAACATGAAGACGACCTGCTCTGGACAAAGTTTGAAATGGGTTGGATTCTCTAGCCCAATGAAATCTGATACATCAACAAAATGAACGATGGAAAGCAAGCATCGCCAGAAGCTACCCCAGAGCAACCCAGTTGCGTCTTGTCCTTACTATGGTTGTTGCAACTATAAGCGTCCTTGTGTGCTACCTATCAGAACTGCATGCCTTCATCCTCATCCATTCTAGATACCGGATCTGAGCAAGTCTGATCTATGGGTCTCAAAGGTATTGCTGGCGATGGACCAGGTTTGTCAGGAAGCCTCTCGATGTAAGTAACCTCAGGCTTAAATTTGTCTTCTGCTTCCGGTAGAGTTGTTTCCTTGCTGACGGCATTGTGTGTGGAAGCTGAAGATGATGGTTGACTTTCCAGAACACCATCCTTCTTGGTTCTCTTCGGAGGCGAGCAGGCTTTAAAACGCTGCCTTCGTTTCTCCGTTGATCTCGGTGGCGTATTACGTGCACCTTCCAGGAGCTTGGTGACGCTTCTATCCTTTAGACCTCGATATCCAAGACGTTCCCAACGCAATCTCGGTAATGGTAGAGACTGTTCACCAAAGATACGAGGGAGATCTACAGATATATTCGAGCCTTCCCGGATTGGTGATATTTCAGTCTGATATATGCTTCGAGTCCATTTTTTCTTTTGAAGCGTGGAGTGCTGTTCGATTCTGGTAATTCGGCGTGGGCATCCAAAATCGCAGCCATTCAACTGGCAATCTTCAGGCAGATCTGCAAAAGTGTAATCATGACTGAAACTTGAGCGCCAGATCAGTTTATTCGGATTGGCAATCTTTACTACCCACGTCCTCATCATAAAGTCAATGATGCTCACTCGGCGCTCGTTGTTTTCGGGGTCCTGTTGAAAAGAAATCTCGTAGGGTTTTACCAGGTCAGCAGGCCAGCCACGTAACTTGTCGAGCATCTGGTTGATATCATGAACGAAGTCTTTGGACAAAAGATAGTCGCTGTCAATGCGCCTCATATCTAGACTCAAAGGCCCCTGTTGTCTTGGAGATTCGCGCCAATTGACTGGAGGAGATGGAGTGGGTGGTCGGATCTTGATGTTCGCTGGCAAACCCCCTGGGCCATTCGGGTCGATACTGGCATTTGGTAAAGTGGTGCGCCTCATCGTATTGCTCGCACCCAAGAGCAGCGAGCGTTCATCAGGCAGGGATTTAGTCGGCGCATCCAGTAATTTGAACTCGCTTAGCTGGAACAAACACCCGTGCTGTGGCAGTGGTGGTTGCTTTTGTCCTCTCTCGACGAGGACGACTGACTTCTCGCAGCTCTCTCGAGCAAGTCTGGATCTTCTGCGAGAAGATCGCACTTGGAGTTCAAGGCCTCCCGTATTGCCCGATGTTTCATATTCCTCTCTGTTCTCAGGGCCTCTGCAACTTGAGTGGTTGTCATCCTTCACTTGTAACGTAGATTTCGCTATCTGTTGAGCGTCGACCATGCTATCATCGTTTGCAGCATCGAGGGCTCGTTTGTGGCGTGTCATGTCGATGCTATGGCGACCGAAAGCGATTGAAGCCGTCTCCGTGGATTTGAGGTCAGATTGCGATGCGGTACCACTGCTCCAGCCGGCGCTGTTTCTCGAAATCTATGCTATCCGTAGACAGTTGATGTCTGAGCAGCCCGTAGTGATCGTTCGTCCTGGGAAGTGAATTACGTGGGTTACCGCTCCGTGCTCGGCATCGACTGCGGTTCTGTGGGCTCTCGACGAGCAATCTAAAGTGAGTGCAGTGAGAGTGGTAAAACTAGGAATGCTAGTGAATGGTGAGAAGGCGGACGGAAGAAAAGACCGATTAACGATGGTGCAGTCAAAGGCGGTGGGGGGAGCAATGTGAAGTTTGAAGGCTGCTAGTTAGGTGACATGTGCAGTGGCTCCTGCGTATTTGGTGTCTGGAAGGGACAGTGCGAGCTAGACCGCCCGACCCGACAGAACCCTGTGACCACAGACCGGTGAACACTCCAAGCTTCTCTTAGAGTGTGTAGATAGATAGATAGATTATTATTGTATTAACTCGTCGTAGCGCCCTTGTGGGCCCATGCGAGTGTGTTGCTATGTAGTGTACTAAGGGGAAAACCTTGCTGTGCTGGATAAAAACCCTTATACCTATTTTGGAGCAGTTCCGCTGCATGACAGCTTTTGCTGCTTCCCTCCTTTGCGGCCGCTGCGATACCAGTAGAGGTAGCTATGCTACCCTACAATGACAGTGTGGTGGTGCCCTCCCTTATCTCCTCTTAGAGTNGTGTAGTAATGTCAAAGTTGAACTGGTCTTGTTAGTGTTCGGAAATATGCAGTAGCCTGGTTCTCAATCCATCACAGATTCGCCGTACAAAGGCCGT
The DNA here is from genome assembly GCA_019775935.1 of Neoascochyta sp. HWLR27. Taxonomy (NCBI): domain Eukaryota; kingdom Fungi; phylum Ascomycota; class Dothideomycetes; order Pleosporales; family Didymellaceae; genus Neoascochyta; species Neoascochyta sp. HWLR27. The sequence goes on from WODD01000245.1 coordinate 194,172, forward strand.
GCAGAGCCCGGAAACTGCAGCTTGATATTGTATTTCAACTATACCTCTAAGGCTTATTGCCTCTGATTTATTCAAACTTCATCTTGTTGACGATGCTTCCAATACCCTCGACATAAATCTCCACCTCATCTCCGTCCTTGAGGAAACCCTTGGGCTCCATGAAAAGCCCGACTCCACTGGGTGTGCCGGTCATGATAGCAGTGCCGGCCCTCAGGGTGGTACCTCTGCTTAAATGCTGGATGACCTCGCCCACCGTGTAAATCATATCATCAGTGCCCGTAGACTGTCTCGTTTCACCGTTGACCTTGGTCCAGTACTTCAGCTTCTGGGGGTCCGGGATAACCTTAGTGCTTGCGATGCAGGGGCCAATGGGCGCGAACTTGTCAAAAGACTTTGCGTAACCAAACTGTCCGCCCGACACGTTCGCGGGAAGTTGAAAGTTTCGTGCAGAAACATCATTGCCGACGGCGTAACCGAGGATGTAGTCTTGGAAGTTTTCTTTGGTAGCGTTCTTGCAGTCCTTGCCAATGATGATGGTCAGCTCCCCTTCGTAGTCGAGCATCGATTGGCAGTCCTTGTGAATGGGTACGTCCTCCAGTGGCCCAGCAAGCGCATCGCTGGGTTTCATGAAAATGGCGGGGTTTTTTGGGATTTCCAACTGGGTATGGTCAGTTTTTGCAGCTCGACAATGTGTTCATTTTGTCCCATGAACGTTGTCAGTCATCAGGTGAGACGAGTGAAGCTTACATTGCATTCTTCCGCATGCCGTCTGTAGTTTAGACCGACGCAGAGAACAATGTTGGTCGTGGGCAGCGGGCAAAGCAGCTTCTCCACTTTCGCCTTGCCTCCGCTCTTCTTGAAGCCACTTGTTACATCACCCTCCAGAACTTCAACCTGGCTTCCCTCAATCTCTCGTGTAGGCGTCTCTTTTGCCAAGTCGCCATAATAGGTTTTCCCATCGTCGGCTTGGAAACGAATCAGGTGCGAGAAAGATGACATGGCGATGCGAGTTGTGCTTAATAATCGAAGATTACGTGCGTTTATTGAGGGTACGCTGAGGGGACGGCGGTGCAAAAGCAATGGAGCTGGCTGCAAACGAGAGCAGGAGAGGAACGAACGGGGAAGCATGAGGGATGTTGGGGTCCTCCTGCTTATGTGGGTGTTGATGGGGTAGTGCATGTGGAGCAGAATCGCCCCACCATCCGCGTCGCACGCAAGAGCGGGGGCCTCGGCACTTGAGCATATCGACCGGGGTGACAAAACTCTCAAGACACTTCAACAAGTTACTGAATACCTCCTGCATGGTTTTTGTTTAAACCCTACATATAGCTTCTTAGAGATAAGAAAACCCTCTATATATTTTCTTGTCAAACTCTAGTTACGCAGTCTTTTAAAATATAGAACACCTTCTACTTAGGTTCGGTTTAAGTCTGCTAGCTTGATTATACAATGTGTCTTAAGAATTTTGTCACCCCGGTGTATCAACCGCGAAGACATAGTCTGCACGTGACATCGCATTCACTTGCTTGCGATCGGACATTGTAACCAGCCAATTGGCAGGGAGGCTTGGCACAAGCGAAACCCTCGAGCCAGGATGTGTATCAAAAGCGCTGACTGTATGAAATTGACGACAATCTTATCGCCTTGAATATCTCTAGGCCTCTTTTCAATTCAGCGGGATCAAGTAATACACCAAATACCTCAACACCTCGTAATCAAATAACAGGGCGCTGTAGCTCGTTGTGTACTGAGTACGTCTACACATCTTTGGCACGATCAATAGAGCTTGCCGCCCACTTTTTCTGCAAGTTGAGAGCGAGGGTGCCGACCTTGACTCTTGATAGGGCTCAACTGATGATAATGGTGCCTTTTGTGGTCTACAATCCGACCATCGCAATCTGGGAAAAGAAACAATCCAGATCGACCGGTCTTTACTCGGCCCTTGGATAGAGCCGTTTTCAGGGGATAGGATTGAGATGTGCCTGCGACATTGACACCTCGGACAAGCAGTGGATGATGGGATGGAGGGTGGGAAATGAAAGGAGACGTTGTTCTCTGTTGGCACTAAATCCAAAAGCCAGATCCCAGGAACACCGAAACCCCAGCCCTCGCAAAACTCCTGATTCCCGCAATCCCCAAATGCAAGCCAGAAAAGACCCAATAGCAGAAGACGGAGGCATGCCCAAGGCTGCCGTGAGACTCGGATAGCCCGGAGATTTGCGGCTTGCGTAGCGTGATGAGTTGAGTGCACTTGTCTTGCCGTGGCCTGCACAGCATCGACCACCCGTCTAATACCGAGCATCCGAGCAATGTCCACCGTGTGCGCCTGCGCGCTGATTTGTTGCAAAGTAGTTTGATGAGGCAGGGCCGGATACCTGATTGTGCGGGTGGCCACCTACGTCGACAGTAATCTGTGTTGTGTCAGTGGGGAGGTGTTGCCAGACCTCATCATCATGGCGATGATGTGTAGTTATACGTACATGAACATGGCTAGATACACAAGCTGTGTGCTCGGCACGCTACGGTTACGGATGGAGCCGGCACAGGAAACTCGAAAGGAGAGGGTTGTAGCTTCAGTCGGCGTGAATAGCACCTGAGCCCTCGCAGACATAACATTTCTGCGTGCCACATCTCTTGCAACCGGAGCAGTTTGTCCCACGCCCATTGCACTCATCGCACTTGATGGTTCCGTTTCCGTGGCAAGTTGGGCATTCTTTCATTGTGAGGGCGCGTTCGGGCGGGAATGGTAGGGTATGGTAGGGTAGGGTATGGTATGGTATGGTACGGTATCGAGACTCAAGAGTGTGCAAAGCTGAAGGGAGGATAGGGTTCAATGCAGAGGGTGGTATAGGCGAACAGCGCCAGGGTCTTTATAGCACCTGTCCCCGAGCTTCGTCGCAGAAACAATGAAGCGGGCTCAGGTTCGGGTAAGGCAGCTCTACGTATGGACAGGCACACGGGTCGTGTAGCGGGGTCAGCACGAAGGACCACTAGAGCTTGCACATTGCTTCAAACAACGACAGCTTTGGGCAACCCTGCTATCATCCCGACTTGGCGAAACACGTCCATGGAGGGGGTGGGTCCATTGGCGACTGTCTTCATCTCTGCAGTGCTCGAGGTGCTTGGCTGCGAGACACGACATAGCCATGGCACAAAAGCTGCGGCGACCATTGCGACCATGGCGACCATGGCGGCCATAACGACCAATTTCCAGTCTTCTAGCGCGTTTCTTCGCTCCCTGCTAAGCGAATCAATCACTGCACTGCCGATCCGGCGGCAGCCCGTGTTCGTCATCCCACCATCTCGTGTCGTCGCTGCCGCTGCCCAAACTAATGTCGCATCCAGCATCCAACATCCACCACCAACGAGGGCGAGCGGGAGTCAGGCCTGCGAGCTGAGCCAACAGCCTCGACCACCGAACGCACGTTCACCCACGACTGGCCGTCGCTGGTCTGCCTATTACAGCAGACACACACGTGGCACATGGCCATCCGAGTCCCCAAGTGGTGTGTGGAATCATGGCCCGATTGGCCTTTTCCCACCTCATCGACAGCCAGCAAGCCGTGTACAACGTCCAAAGCAGCGAAGGACCCTACACTTGAACCTCTCTGATGCACTCCGACACTCCTTTCAGCTCAGGCAACCAGCGTGAACATCAATCCCAAACAAACGGCCACCGTCGCAGCCCGCCCACGTCCACGTCCACGGTCAGTATCACGAGCCGAAACACCTCATCGTCATCCCCAGACGCAAGGGAGTCGACACTCGGAGCATATCGCATCATGTCATGTCGCCCTGCACGGCCTCTCCGCCTCAGCAGCAGCCGCCTGCGCCGTAAACGATATTGACACGACGCCCAGCGTGCCCGTGCCATCGGTACCTGCATCCAGCACGGATACAGTCGCAGCATGGGCCCTGGGGAAAATAGAGCAAAAGTCGCGAATCGACTCGGCACCCGGAAGGCAATCCGGCACAGCCACACCGCCCAGCCCTCTTTCCCCTTCCCCCTCCCCCTCCCCCTAAGATGCAGCTCAGCTCAGCTCAGCTCACCCGACTCTGGGGGACGTAGACGGGGGGGAAGAGAGAGGGGAGACGGCTGAGTCCCGCGTTTCACGCCCGCGCACAAGGGATCCGGTCCGCACCTGCACAAAACACCGGCAAGCGTCCCGAGCCGGGGGGGGGGGGGGGGGGGGC
>WODD01000245.1:202812-230405 GCA_019775935.1 Neoascochyta sp. HWLR27
TCTAAAGCAGAGCGAATGCAGCGCCAAGCAGGACCGACACGCCAGACACGCCCAGCGCAACGAGGTACTGGGTGCCGTCGTGCTTGAGTGGGAGAGATGCCGCAGCCGTCGAGGCTTGTGCCGGAGCCGAGCTGGTTGCGCTGGAGGAGCCGCTGGTGCTCTGAGCAGTGGTGGTTGCCATGTCACCGGTAGACTCTGGCGTCTCTCCAGCGGGAATCGACATCATGCCCTCCGACGTGACGACGCTAGGCCGGGGGCTTGGGCGGGGGATCATGTAGCTCGAAGTGCCCTCAACGGGCGGGGGAATAGACACGACGGGGAGGGTCATGTCGCCGTCGGTAGGGGTCGCAGAGCCTGTGTGTGCCTGTTAGCATACGAGCCACTCTGCAGCTGCATCTCGCGTGGAATGCGCACATGCGTAGCATGGTTCCTGGACGCAGACTTCATAGCAGGTAGCCGTACCAGTGGGGGTCGAAGTCTGAATGGTGAGGACACCCTCGGTAGTCTGGGCTACGACGGCGCTAGCCAGAAGCAGCAGAGTGGAGCCGACGGTTGAAGCGCGCATGTTTGTGTTGGTGTGTAGTGTATTGGTGGTCGTGTCTGGGGAGAGGGGGAATCAGAATGCAAGATGAGATGGGATTGAAGCTGAAGCTGAAGCTGAGCAGGCCAGGCTCCGCAAGAGGAGCACACGGCGCACTTATCTGGCCTTGGGATCACCGCTGCCTGAGGGCGGGTTGGTCGGTTGGTCGCCATGTCAGTTAGCGGCTTAGCGGATCTACGCTCGTCTTCGCTCCTTCCCGCAAGAGAACAGCTCCTCTGACCACGGCCATTGCGAAACAGGCCTATATTGCACCACCAATCCGCTGGCACTGCCCACTCAGCCCCCTTGGACATGACGACGCTCACCAGCACCAAACCGGCAGCTGCGCCAGCGCCGCTCCAGTCCTTTGTCGCCGATGCGGAGAAGCTGTCCAGAGCCACGCACCTGCCGAGTTTGCAATCGCTTGCCCTTCAGATCCAGCACAACCTCGAGCACCAGCACTACTGGTCCGCCCTCCACCTCCACACCCACTCGCCCCTCACCAATGCGCCTCTGCCACGCCCGCTTGTCTCGGGCCTGCCGCCACACCGCCTCTATGTACACCCGGACGAGCAGGTCGAGCTGCTCAAGGCTGCTGACCGCCAGCGCAAGGCTGCCCAGGCTGCCCACGCAGCACCCAACGACGCCGGCCTCGACGTCAAGGCAGAGCCCGAGCGCGAGTGGGTGCTGCCCACGCGCCTGAACGAGCAGTGGACACTGCGCCAGCTGGCCGGCCTCTTTGATGCAATCGATATGGTTCCTTCTGCGCCCGAGACCGCCACGGCGACACAGGACACTGCAGAGAACCCGTGGCGGACGACAAAGCGAGTGGTGCTTGCCACGGTCGATACGGACAGCACCGTCGTCTACTACATTGTCCACGACGGCGTCGTGAAGCCCCGCCAGAACTGAGCACCGCGTAGACCACCGCCTCAGCAGCACTCTTCTGCCTGGGGCGCCAGCCCGAGCACCTATTTCCACGACAAGTTTGCACACTGGACATGAGCTGGTAAATGCCACTGACGAGTGCATGTCGTGCCATGTCTCAAACTAATTTCCTACCATCTAGCTCTGGTCTCTGGTCTCTGGTCAAGGGATTTCGGGATAGATGATGTCTCCAGGCTTTGGCATCTCGTAGAAGCGATCCATGTCGAAGTTTTTCTCGGGTAGCAGCTGGTGCTCCTCGGCCCACTGCCTCACACCCTGGTAGTCGCGGCACCGATGCTGCGTGTTGAAGTCGACAAAGGGCACCGGCGACGGCTCTCCTTCGGGTTGCCACCAAATCTGCCCCAGAATGCCAACGTCCGGGGTGCACATTAAGACCTGTCTGAGGATGTCCAGGCAGTGTGTCGTGTGGACCCGGACGATGTATTCACTGTTGACAAAGGCGCCTTCCTTCTTGGCCAGATAGTAGTCGTAGTTCCAATGCAGCGTCTTGCGTAGAAGATTCTGAAATGTCAACATGCCACACTCATCAGCCTTGTGACGGGCTCTTACCAGACAATGCAGATGATGCAATCCCTCGACGTTGCCCAAGAAGCCCCCGCCATACTCGCGGCTTATCTTGACCTGACCATGCCTAATCCCCGTCCTCGCGGCCTCGCTCTCCGGAACGACGACACTGCGGTCTGTCCACGGTCGTCAGCGCCGCCCTTGGGCGTAACAAAAGGAAGGAACTCACAATCGACGCCAAGCGCTGTCCACGCTGCATCCGTCTCTGGCCCCGCCGGCCCTCGATAGGCATTCTCATGCAGAAACGAGCCGTTGAAGCGCGTCAAGTGCCACGCGGGTTTGACGTCGCGGACTAGGGGGGCTGCGGGGGGAATCGTGAGCAAGGAAGGGGGGGGGAAGAGAGAGGGAGAGAAAAAAAGAAAGAGGGAAGAGCAACGTACAATACTGCGCAACATGGCGGATGCAAAAGGCATCGGCGTCGGCGTGGCATGTGTTGTAGGCTAGGAAGATGAAGGTGAAGAGGGTGAGGTAGATGATGCTGGTTAGGAGGAGGGTGAGCAGGGCAACGGTTAAGGGGGTGAGGGGTTTGGATGTGGGGGGAGGAAAGAGGGGGGAAGAGGGAGAATGAGAATGCGAGGGAGAGGAAGAATGCGAGGAAGAAGGGGAAGCGGGGAGGAGGTGTTCTGCCGCGTCTGCATCTGTTTCTCCATCTCCGTCTACACGTGCTTCTTCGGCATCACGCACAAGACGGTGGACGTGCTTGTGGGCATGTTTCGTCCGGGGCCGGCTCAGGCGCGTGAAGATGGGTACAGAAGCAGACATTGCGAGTTACGCGCGTGGGAGAAGAGAAGAGAAGAGGCGGGAGAAGGGGGCAGTGGAGGAGATAGGTAGGTAGACATGGTGGTGGAATTGATAAACACCCCGTCCCATCTCATCCCATCTCATCTCGCCTTTCAACCCCCCCTTCCACAACCCTCCCCGTATCCTCCGTACCACCTCCTCCCACCGCCTGATCACTGTTTTCTCCCGGCTGTGCTTCTACACTGCCCTACCCAACGCAATGTGAGACCATCTTGGACGTTGCACCCGTCGAGAGCAAACAGCGGGGCCGTGGTTCACGAGGGGAAAAGGATGCTCTTTCGACTGCGATGGGTGTGGTGCAGGTGGTGAGTGGCAGAGTGGCAGTCACGTTGTACCCGCGTGCTAGGCAGTTATTGGGTGGGTGGGTGTGACGGCGTTGGATGATAGGCACAGGCACAGGCACAGGCACAGGCACAGGTACAGGTACGGGTACGGGTACTTGCGCTGACATAGAGATGGGGCGCTGGGAGCAGCGTTGTCACGGGCAAAGAGTCTGGGTGGGTATAAGAGGCTGTGTAGATGGTGCGGTGGATGCGCTGCTGTTTTATCGTTGCTACAGCTTGCTGTGGTGCATTCTCCAGTCTGGCTTGAACGAGTCTGGTATATATTGATACACGATGCATTTCTCTGGCTTGCTTGCTGTGCTGGTGGCGACGGCTGCGGCTCTGCCTAGGCCTACGGGCGAGGTCAAGACGCAGACGCAGGACCCGCAGGTGGCGGGGTACGGGATTTACCATGGACAGTGGCATGGCTACTTTAGTTATCTGCCGCCATCTGGGAAGGCGGATGAGGCGAAGCTGGGTAAGTAGAGGAGAGGAGAGTTGTGGGGATGGAGGCGATGGATGTCTGGAATGCGTGCTGATGAGATGCAGAGGAGAAGAGGGTGAGGAAGAAGCGCGGCGTGACGCTGCCAGATGTGTGGTATGGAAAGTACAAGTGAGTAGCTGGGTGCAGTCGGCGGTGATGTGATGTGATGGTGGCTGATGAGTGAGTGTAGCCCGTATGACAAGTATGCGACATACGACTCGTACCCGCCTGGCGCAGAGGGCAAGGCGTCGGAGATGAAGCGGGAGGCGACGACAAAGGAGGTTTGAGGTTTGAGACGTGCGACTGAGGTTTGATATTAGGTGGAGGGGAGGGGACGCCTGATGTGGGGCATGTGTAGAGGAGGTGCTAAGGAAAGAATGAATCACGTGGATTGAGGGTCTGTCTGCGAGAGAGAGAGAGAGAGAGTGTGTGTGTGTGTGCTTATTGCCTTGATGCCGGTCGGGCTTGGTGTAACGCGACAGCTGCACCCCAGCTTTTACCCTGCACCCTGGCGTGACACTGCATGTGGATGGTGCATGAAGGAGCACGTCGGAGCGTGTCGATGACGGTGGGTGCCGGAGCAACGGACGAGGAGCGGAGGTGGCTTGGGAGGAGCGGCAGCCTGGGGTATTAGCAGGATGGATTTGGGAGTATTTGTCGGTGATAGTCAGGAGATTTGGAGTGCAGGGAGCAGCGAGCGGGTCCCAGTCGGTGCTTTGTGAGGCTTTACTAAGCTACGCAGAGTCTAACGGGGCGCTAGGCCCAAAGCGTATGTGGGGAGACGTGGTGCACCTGCCCGGGCCACCCGCTGCTGGCGCTGCTGCCCCACGGCCGGCAACGCTGCTGGTTGCTGGTTGTGTCCATAGAACGTCGAGAGAAGACAGAACGAGAAAAAGAGAGGACAAGACCAGACCCAGCAGGCACATCCACCAGCATCCACAGCCAGCAGCCAGCAGCCCATCGTGGGCGCCCGATACCAACCCAGAAGCGCGTCCCCAGCACCGCAGCGACCCCACATGCCCCACATTGCCCCACATGCAGCTCAGCAGCTCAGCCAGCTAGTCTACCTTTCCTTTCCTTTGCATTTGCATGGGCCATCGCCGCCGGCCTTTTGGCTTGAGGCTGGCACGTCGGAGCATCCAACGCCACTACCCACTACCCACTACCCACTATCCACTGCCCGTTACCCACTGCCCGTTACCCACTGCTATGGCCTCTTCCTCCCGCTCCCTCCACGCCCTCCACGCCACACTGCCCGCCTCCATGTGAACTCGATCCCGCCCACGCTCCCTCCGCCCGCCCGCCCGCCCGCCCGCTCTCGTTGCGCCTGCGCCTGCGCCGACATGGCCTCGCACGGAGCCACCACCTCGACCTCAACCTCTGCGCCCGCCCCCCAGCCGCTCACCTCCATGGCCTCGCTCATGCCCGACTATGCCCTACCCCTGCCCGACTACCCCGACTTCGATGTCGCCTTTGCCAACACCGACCTCGACCACCGCGCCAGCCTTAGCCTCAGCCTTGGCCACGCCAGCGAAGACGCCCTCAGCACCGCCGGCAGCCTGCCCACCCTCGACGGCCACCACACCAGCCCCAGCACCGCCGCCTTCGACCAGCCCACCGTCAAGCGTCAAAAGGACGCCACCCCCGACACCCCCCAATGGAGCGAGCTCAAGACAAAGGCCGGCAAGGAGCGCAAGCGCCTGCCTCTCGCCTGCATCGCCTGCCGCCGCAAGAAGATTCGCTGCTCCGGCGAAAAGCCTGCCTGCAAGCACTGCCTGCGCGGTCGCATCCCCTGTGTCTACAAGGTCACCACCCGCAAGGCCGCCCCCCGCACAGACTACATGGCCATGCTCGACAAGCGCCTCAAGCGCATGGAGGATCGGGTCATCAAGCTCATCCCCCAGGAAAGCCTCCCCTCCATCGCAAACGTCGGCCGCTCCGTCGTCAAGCCCGCCATCCCCGGCGCCCCGCCCAAGACGCCCGCCTCCAAGAAGCGCATCGCCGATGAAGCCTTTGCCAACGACCTCGACGACTGGGCAAAGTCAAAGGGCGCAGACCCAGACGCCGCTACCCTCGCCTCGCGCGCAAAGCATGCCGACGACTCGAACCTGCTCACCGACGGCGCAGACAGCCTGCCCCCCAAGGACATCCAGGAGCACCTCGCCGAAGTCTACTTTGACTTTGTCTACGGCCAGAGCTACCCCCTCCTGCACAAGCCGAGCTTCATGCGCCGTCTGGTCACTGGCAAAGTGCCTCCCGTACTGACACTCGCCGTGTGCGCCATTTCCGCCCGTTTTTCCACACACCCCCAGCTGCGCACCGAGCCGTGCTTCCTGCGCGGCGACGACTGGGCCGAGAAGGCCAGGGAGATTGCTTTGCGCCGCTACGACTCGCCCAACATTACCATCCTGATTGTCTACCTGCTGCTAGGTCTCCACGAATTCGGCACCTGCCAGGGAGGTCGGAGCTGGATGTTTGGCGGAATGGCCCAACGCATGGCCTATGCATTGCAGCTGCACAAAGAGAACGAATTCGATCCCCTGCTCAACGACGCCGACAAGAAGCCGCTCAGCGCTACAGATCGCGAGATCCGCCGGCGGACCATGTGGTCGTGCTTCCTCATGGACAGATTCAACTCGTCCGGCACAGACCGGCCGCTCTTTGTGCACGAGCAGTACATTGAAGTCCAGCTACCCATCAAAGAACACCTCTATCTTCACGAAATATACGCCCCGACAGAGGACCTCGACGGCGCTGTGCCAAACCCCGCCCCTCCGGACAGCGGCCAGCTGGTGAATCCTCGCGAGAACATGGGCGTGACGGCGTACACTGTCCGGCTGGTCTGCGTGTGGGGCAAGCTCATCAAATACATGAACCTCGGCGGCAAGGAACGCGAGCCCGAGCCCATGTGGTCGCCTGATTCGACATTCTTCGCCATCAAGAAGGAGGCCATCGAGTTCAAGAATGCGCTGCCCGAGATGCTCGTATACACCCCGGAGAACCTCAAGAGCCACGCCATCGGCAAGACTGCAAATTCATTTTTATACCTCCACATTCTCTGGCAGCAGATCATGTTGTTTATGCACCGCTTCGCTCTGCCTTCTACGGCCGGCAGCCGGCCACCCAAAGACATGCCTCATGATTTCCTGACCAGTTCGGCCCGCACTGCGCTGGAAGCCGCAAACCAGATCTCGATTCTCATCAACCAGTCCATGGACCACAACGTTGTTGCCCCTTTTGCTGGCTATTCCGCCTTCTTCTCTTCCACTGTCCACATCCACGGTGTCTTTTCGAAAAACCATAAGCTCGAGGCGCAGTCGAAGAGATATCTTGCTTACAACGTCAAGTACCTGACCAAAATGAAAAAGTACTGGGGCATGTTCCAGTACATTGCCGAAAACCTAAAAGACCTGTACAGGCAGCACGCCGAGGCTCAGACCAAGGGCTTGGTGGAGGGGAGCGACCAAAAAAGCAAGGGCAACATCTTCCAGTATGGCGACTGGTTTGACAGGTACCCGCATGGTGTCTCCAAGACAGACTACGAAGATGCAGCCGAATCAAACGCCAACGAGCCAGGCACCGATGCCGTACTGGGGCAGAAGAACGACCTTCAAAGCGTCGAGGAGTTCTTTGCATCGCTCTCGCCGCCGTCCAAGACGGACCAGCGCAAGCAAGCGCGCAAATACAAGCCAAAGCCTGTGGTCAAAACCAACGTAGCCAACACTACAGACTCACCCAAACTCCAGCGCCACAACAGCAAGAACAAGATGGCCAACCCGACACGCGTCCAGCAAACCATGAACCCCGTGCCCATTACAGAAGATACCCCCATGAACACCACTCCCACCTACGACCATACATACTTTACCCAGCCACAACACACGCCCTCGCAACCCTTCCTTCCCGAATACAACAACCACGCCGTATCGCCACATGGCGTCCTCAACACCTCATCCACCATGATACACCCCTCGCAAATGCCTGCGCACCAGCCACACGCCATGGACCTCTCGCCGTTCCCTGACCTATCGGCCAACTTCAACAACACATTCTGGAACCTCGAGACGATGGGCATGGCTGGGCAAAACTTCTTCGACCCCATGAGTGCGTATTTCGTGCCCTTCAACGTCGAGCCTCCGATGATGGGCGACGACGGGGGATTTGCGTCAGCGACTGGCGACGCGTTTGGATTTGGACACGCCACAGGGACACCTGTCGACATGGATATGATGGCGCATATGGAAGGGCGGGGGTTACACGAGCGCAGAGATACTACGGGGTGATGAAAGAAAAGAATGCGAGGAGGAAAGAGTACGCGGAGTGAAGCGGGGTGAAGTGGAGCGGGGGCGGTAATGGATGCAGAGGCCCTTCCCTGTCTATATGTATGTATGTATCTGTATGAGAAACGTTAGTAAATACCCCGTTAGGTCGTTGAACCACATTATATTACACCACACTACACTGCTCTTTTCCCTGTCTCTGCTTTCTAGATGCAAGCCCCTGCGCCAAATGGTCATGTTGTTGTTATTTCCCAAGTGTCCTGACCATGGACAATGAGTTTAGTGGTCCCAGGATATATAATCTGAGCAAGCTGGCCATGAAAGAACCGATACAGCTGCTGCCTGGTCTAGTTCAAAAGATACGATGGTCTCGAGGACAGTCCCATGGAAGACGCTGCCCAATGGGCGTTCACCAAAAACGAGTCGAAGCAAACGGACGCTTTCACTCCACTTCACCTCGAGTCCACAAACACCACAAAAGGATGCCAGCCCTTCAGGAACCCCCTATCCCGACCCCTACAGCTCGAAGCCCACGAACCAACAACTCTGCGAGCCAGCCAACATGTCGCATCTCATACAATTCCCACCACAGCCTCACGCCGCGCACGACCGCAAGCCGCCGTACGTCCGGTTCATGATCCACGGCCAGGACATGTCGCCGTTGCTGCCGCCACGCATCCCCCTCGCCCTCATCCTCTCGTACATACCGGATCTCGCGCGCTTTCTCCCGCGCTCATGTGCACGCCCACCAACCAGCGGCCTCTCGACAGCCGTAATAGTAGCAGCAGCGAAAACCGCCGCAGAAGCAGAAGCAGAAGCACTACCACCACAACCAAGACCCCACCCCTCGCACCGCAGCACCCTCCGCGCCCTCAGCACCCCAACGATAACCATGACAATCCCGCTCCGCATCGACCCCACCTCCTTCACCTGGCTCATAAAAGCGACCCTCCAAACCGCCAATCACCCGCTCCAACCCCAGCACATCCCGTTCAACCCAGACTTCTCCGCGCTAGTCCTCCTCCACACAACATGGGCGTCGCTGTCCCTCCCGATCTCAGGCCTGCACAACCTCGACACAGCGCTGTACGCGTTCCTGCTCGACGACGGCGTGTTCCTGCAGCGGCGCGAAATGGCGTACATCTGGTCGGCGTACCCGCACGACTCGCGCGTCGTGTACGCCATGGGCTGTGCATTTTTCCGCGGCGTCATCGGCATGCGGTACCAGCACGCGGAGCTGTCGGCGATTGTGTACTGGTGGGCGGATTCGACGGAGCTGTTCCGGTTTTATCAGATGTTGAAGGAGCGCTATGAGCCGGCGTATCGGGTCGCGAGTGATGAGATTTCGAGGCTGTCCGGGTTGAAGAGGGCGAGGGCGGAAAGGAAGGCGGAGAGGGAAAGGGAGAGGACGGAGGGTACGGTGAAGGAGAAGGATGGGGGGGAGGGAAGAGTGGATGAAGTGGCTGCGTTGACGACCACACCAACACCCACACCACCAACACCACCACCCCCCGCACCCACGCCTACAATACTCCTCCCAGCAATCTCCTCCCCCCTCCCACGCACCCGCTCTCGCCCCCGCCCCCGTTCTCGCAACGCCCCCGCCCCTGCGGCCCCGCACCCCCCTCTCCGCAAAGTCGGCTCAAACGCCAGCATCTCGTCCGTCGAGACAGCCATCTACTCTCCGTGCGCATCTCCCTCTTCCTCCACATCCACCTCAACTCCAGCACTCGCCTCAGTAGGCTGGTACGACACGCCCGAGGACGTGGCGCGCAAGCGGCACGCTGCGCTGGCCGCTGCGTCTGTGGCTGGCTTGGCTAGGGCGAGAAAGGGGGTGGGGAGAGAAGTGGGAACGGGAGCAGAGACAAGTACAAGACCGAAGAAAGAGAAACGAGTGGAGAGAGGCATCGGCGGGAGTGGTTTCGGCGAGCTGGTTCACGCGCTGGAGAAGGTTGTGCGGGAGAGGGAGGTGGAGAGAGGAGGGGATGGGGAGGGGGAGTAGGTGGATTAGAGTGGAGTGGAGTACTCCTCCATGGACACGACGACTGCGTTCTGGCGTGGTTCGACTTCGCTACCCATCTCCTCTCGTATCGTATCGTCCGTCTGGGAGGGACATAGAAAGAAAAAGACCACGTCTTAGTAGCGACACGGATCGATTTGCACAGCAGTGCCCGCAGGGCCCGCGAGTAAATACAATAAAGTGAATCAAACAAATAGGTATAAGCGCTTCGGTGCGCTGACCGGGGTACTGTGCTATACTATACTATGCCCTCTCAATACCCTTCCAACACCAATAATAATACCATAAAGCGCCTGTGTATCCCGTCCGTATCCCATCCGTGGTCCCTGTGTGAGCCGCCACGGATGCATGGTATATCTCAACGCCAGTGTATCAAGCCCTCAAAGAAAGAAAGAAATGAGAAGAAAAAAAAAAAAAAACTCCCGCACATGGCCGACCTCAAACAGTGAACCGCCCTCTGCCCACCCCGTTGATCTCGTCTCCAAACAGCCGTCCCGCGTCAACGCAGTACCGCGCCTCGCCCGCGCCGTCGCGCCCCACTTCGCTGCCCCAGCAGACGAGCACGGCGTCGAGAATCCCGCCCAGCACGCCCTCCATGGCGCCGAGCGCACCCCAGCCAATGGCCGCGCTGATGATGCCGACGACGTAGGCGTACAGGCTGCCGCGGTAGGGCACCGTGTCGGAGCCGAGTTGCAGCATGTGGGCTGTCGAGACCCAGCCGCCGAAGCCAAGCGTCAGCGTGATGACCCAGCGGATGGCGTGGAGGAGGAGCTTGGCGAGGCGGTAGGATTGGATTGATGGCCGGGCGTGATTTGCAAACGAGCGCGGGCCGAGCGTTGTCGTGGGTGAGGCCGCCGAGATGAAGTTTAGCTGCGAGAGGCCCCGTGCGGCTTGGTTGAGGGGCACGCCGTGGATCGAGGCAAAGGTCAGAGTTAGGGGGTTGGTGAGGGCTGCGATGGGAGTGGGGACAACCGAGTAGGCGCACATGGCGAGCATGCCAGCAATGCGTCGGGGGAGTACAATGAGCGGGAACCTGACGGCAAGAGAGATGAGAGTCGACAGGCAGATGGTGCCTGCCATCGTGTATGTCGCATGCACGAGCGAAGCCTGGACGACAGTCGCTGCGGGCGGCGCGGGGACGCTGTTGCGGTGAAAGTACCACTGAGAGACGGTCGCTGCTGTCGTTGTTCGCTGCACGCCGGCGATGACACCGAGGGTCCAGAAATAGACGAGAAAAAAAGCTGCCCCAAGCCACCACGTGCTGGCATCGATGATCCAGCGCGTCTTGCTGCCAGTGAAGTGTCCTCCGAGGAACAAGCGGGTGAACATGAGAATCCACAGCCACGACCACAGCATGACAGCGGCAAGTGTCGCAACGCCCACCACGAGAAGGGGCGACTGTGCCCGCAGGATTTCGCCCGAGAATTCAAGCATGCCGATGGCTTTGTCTAGGGAGTGTCGTGCCTTGACCGTCGTGTACACCCAGAAGATGGCGAAGAGTAGTGGGCCAATGGACAGCCAACGCATTGCCCTGTCCTGCACGCTGTCTCCATGCCAAGAGCCCTTGTAACTGGAAATTAATGGGTAGAGGAAGAATGAAAATGAGATGACGGGTACGGCTACTAGAATGAGCTTGACTAGAGGCCTGGCAAACGAACGCAGCAAAGACAGCCACAGCAACCCAACCAGTATGGAAACAAGCGAGTAAACGCCGATTAGATGGAAGGAGGAGCGAAGGACAGTATAGATGGTGTCTCCGAGCGGGTTCTTCTTGTTAGGTGGTGACTCCTGCAACAGTGAGATGAACCAGACGCCAATCATGGCACACTGGACTATAATGAACAGCTCCGCCCAGAAGAAGTTGTGCCGAGGGGGCGCTATTGGGTTGTCAGGCACCAGATCGGGCACAGTCTGGCGATCCGGGCTGATGGCACGCCCCTGTTCTAGCAGCGTGTCTTCGTCGGTCTCCTGGGGGATGGGTAGTGTCGTTCTGAGGGGACTGCGAGTGCGTTTCGTTCGTGGCATGTGTCGGAATTGTTGATATGAAGGGGGTGGGTCATGTTTCTGATTTAGCAGCTCTCGTCTATCCAACTCTTCGATGCTGCCCCGATCTGTGGAGGCTAGTTCGACGTCAACAAGCCGCCCGTTTCTGCTGCTTGGGTCTGTCGACTCGGATAGGGGCACGCTCTGGTCTCTCTCCCCGTCGTCCAACCTTGTGACAGTCGCCGATCTGCCTCGCGTGGGCTTGTCGCCTTTCCAAGAGCTCTTGATTCCGCGGCCTAATCCGTAATCGGGAGCATCGTCGTGGTCTCGGTCGGCGTCTATGGTGTGGTCGGAGCGGTGAACGCCGTCTTCTTCGACCTCTGATGACTCCGAGAGGTTGCTGGCGCCAAACTGGCGGCGTGAGCGCTGCAGAGCATAGTGGTCTGCCATCTCGCGGTCGTGCTCGACATGGTCGTCCTCTTCGCGGAAGTCGTCGGTGGCCGAGTAGAAGAGGGGGGCGGGGGCGTTTGAGGTGCGCGAGGCAAAAGCAAAGCGCGACATGGCTTGGGAGTTGTATGGGTTGGGCATGTTGCGGCGCTGGAGGTGGGCGTGGGAGGCGCGCGACGAGGGCCGCTGTCGATCTGGGTTGTTGTTGCGAGCGAAGGGGGATTCCGATTGACCGAGCGACAGGCGCGACTGGGACTGGGAGAGGAACTTGGAGGCATCTGTGAGGCGGTTGTCAGTCACACGAGGCGCTGGCGGGCGTCACATGTGGGTATGTTAGTGGAGCGGCGCAGGGAGGCTTACATTCGGAGAACATGACGGGCAGGGCAGGGCAGGGCAGGGCAGAGCAGCAGCGGGAGGGCTAGGGTGTGTGCAGTGCAGAGGATGGCGGCGCCGCGCTGGGCGTGAGTGTCGAGGTTGGCTCAGGCGGCCGGTCAGCGGAGGGTGAGGCGGTAGAGGCAACAGCGGATGACGCAGCTGAGCGACATGCACACATGGACGGGTGCAAGCGACAGGGGCCGATGTCAGTTTGGGTGTGTTGCAGAGCCAGAAGTACAGCAGAGAATGACGCCGGTCAAATCAATAGCGTCGTGTGGTATGCGCAGACATGGGCAGACAGAGACAGAGAGACCGAGACCGAGAGCAGGTGCTCCATTCATGGCCAAGCCGGGGCTAAGTTGGGTAAGTAGATAGTTCGATGCTATCGCTTCCTCGACCCTTCGGTTGTTTCCAACCATACGCATGACCTTCCCTGGCCTGTCCACTGTCCACGTCACGAGCGGCAAGGAGCCCCCTCTCTGCCAGCATCCAGAGCACGAGCTGCTGTCTTGCGCCCGAGGAAAGCAACTCGTGCTCGCTGGGTTGGGGGATGATGACACCCAGCCCAGCCAGCATCCCGCATCCCGCATCCCGCATTCCGCCTCCCGCAGTCCGCATGGCGATAAGCTCGGCGCTCGGGTGCCGGATGCGGTGCTAGGTAGCAGACAGACATGTAGGTAGCAGATGGACATGCGGATTGCTGTCCAAGATGGACTATCTATCTCTGCGCGAGTCAGGGTGGCTGGATAAGGTGCACAAGGCGTGGGTGACTTTGCGTGGCAGCAGAGCAGCTCGGCCAGCTAAGTACCTAGGAAACTACGTACGCCGCGCCCCATCGCCCTGCATAGCCTGCACACTGCACACCCGCCCGCACACCTGCACACTTGCGCCATCCTCCAACCACTTCCCCGCAAACCTTACCGCTACCTCCCTCTCTGACTTCTCCGTCTCTGCTCCGCCCACACGACCTCCTCCTGTCCTGTCCACACCTCACGACATCTCAGCTGGTGTTGCGTCACTGCCTCGCCCCCACACCTCCGCACTCCCTCGCCGCCGCCCGGCGCAATCACTCCAGATGGCTCAGCCATGGGACTACATCGCCAAGATTGTCTCCCTGGGCGATTCAGGCTGCGGAAAGTCTAGTGTGCGTCTCTGCCTCCGTCTTCCTCGTGCTGCTCCCACCCCCTCGTACTGACGCTCGATAGCTGACCGTCCGCCTCTGCGAAGGCCGCTTCTCTCCCCACCACGACGTCACCATTGGCGTCGAGTTTGGATCGCGCATCGTTCCTGTCGGCCCTCCTGCCTCGCACTCGCTGAGCATCAACAACCCCACCAACAATGCCGCCCCAGGTTCATCGCCGCCCGCAAAAGTAAAAGAGGAAGACCAGAAGCACATGAAGCTCTCGTTATGGGACACTGCCGGCCAGGAAACATACAAGAGCATCACAAGGAGTTACTTCCGCGGCGCATCCGGCGCCCTGCTCGTTTTCGACATTTCGCGCAAGAACACCTTCCTCAGCGCCACAAGCTGGCTACACGATCTGAGGCAGATAGCCGAAGAGGGCATCGTCGTCGTGCTCGTAGGAAACAAGAGCGATCTGGCCGGAGAGTCCGACTCGGAAGCAGACAGCAAGCGCCAAGTCTCACGTGAAGAGGCCGAAGAATGGTGCAAGGCCAACGGCGTCATGCAGTACGTCGAGACATCGGCCAAGAGTGGAGAGGGTGTAGAGAGGGCCTTTTTGGAAGTCGCAGAGAGGATATACCAAAACATCGAGGCCGGCAAATACGACCTCAACGACCGGAGAAGTGGTGTAAAAGGCCCCGGCGCCGGAGGCGGCAATCGCACCGGCGTCAATCTGAATGCTGCTGCCAAGAAGGGCAAGCAGCAGGGCTGGGGAAGCTGCTGTTAGTCGTCGCTGTACGACTTGTAAATTGAGCCTGCATTTCTTGGCGTTGAGCGGAAACAACATCTTGCTGTCCATACTGTAGAATGGGATGCGGACATCTCTAGCTACGACTAATTCACTCATCACCAACTGTTCGCTGTTATTTTGCTAGATTTTGAAATCCACTGCTGGCCTTCCTAAACAGGCAACGCGCATGTAGTCTTTAAGGCGCGGTATTACACCACCATCCAGAAGCTTCGATACAAGACTACACACGCTTAAAGAGTCAACTACCGAGCTAGAGCGTACACATCTCTAAACAGCCAATTCCAAAAAGGAAGACTCACAATTACACATACCCAACTCGGGGACTGTCCCAGACGCCTCAACACCATAAACCACCCCACGACGACCACCACAACCACCACCCATCCCAACCCCGAAACCACGGAGTCCCAAACCATGGAGCCCCCAACCGAGAAAACAACCGCCCTGTACCAAACCGACGGCACACTAACAACTTACACGTCCACCCTCTCGACGCTCTCGCCGCTGTCCTCCTTCCCACCCACAACAACCGCCCTCTTCAAGCCGCCGGCGGAAACCCCCTCCTCCAGCGCGCCATACATCCTGACGACGCCCGCGACAATCTTCCACGCGCAGGGCGGCGGTCAGCCCTCGGACACAGGGACCATTGTCGCCGCCGCGTCGAGCACCGACGCCGCCGATCCGGCCCCAGCCCCAACCCACGTCTTCCACGTCCACCAGGCGCGCGCCCTCGCGAGCTCGATCTTGCACATGGGCGTCTTCACCACCACCTCTTCTTCCCCTTCTCCATCTCCACAAGACCCCGCCTCATCCTTTACCCCCGGCACGCAAATAACGCAACTCATCGACCCCGCCAAGCGCCTCCTGCACTCGCGCCTGCACACAGCCGGCCACATCCTCGGCTGCGCCGTGTCGTCGCTCGTCGCAACCTCCCAACTCCCCGCAGACATAACCGACGGCAAAGCCTCGCACTACCCCGGCGCGGCCTTTTGCGAGTTCAGCGGCGTGATCCCCTCGAGCGCGAAACCCGCGATACAAGACGCCGTCGATGCGCTGGTTGCGCGCGACGTCGAGGTCGAGGTCGCGTTTTGGAGCGAGGAGCGCGCGAGGGACGAGTGTACTGGTGTCTTGGAGAGTTTTAAGCAGGGCGACGAGGGTGTTAGGGTTGTGAGGTTTGGGGATGCTGGTGCGTATCCTTGTGGTGGGACGCATGTGCGCAGGTTGGGCGAGGTGGGGAGGGTCGTTGTGAGGAACATTAAGAGGCAGAAGGGGATTACCAAGGTTAGTTATGAGGTTGTGGATGCCTAGGGGGAGGGGGATGAGGGGTTGGTAAGAGAAGCTCACGGCACCTTGTATCGCCCAAAAGCATGCCTGGAGAAACCCAGACGAGAAGCTGCCAAAGCAATGCTCGCTCATTTACACTTGCACGTCTTCCGTGCTGCTGTTCGTACACTATCAGATCGCTCTATCAAGATTCAATTTCTCCACTCCACTAGCTCCTGGTATCATGTCTTTTTTCAAACTCCAATCCGTTTCGTCCAGTCCCACTCCATCCTCACCCCTTAGAGGTACTGTTGCAGGGCCTGCTGGGTCTGCGGGTCGAGACGCTCCTGCACCAGCTTGCCGATCCGGCCGCCGTGACGGCTGTCGGCGTCCTTGAGGTACTGGCTGACCCACTGCCTGACATCGGCAATCTCGGGGAAGGGATCGCGCGGCGCCTTCTTGCATGTGTTGAGCTGGGTGAAGCCAACGCCGAACCCAACCTCATCAACGTCTGCATCGGGAATGATGTCGTCAGCAGCCGAAGGGACAGGTGGGTTCACTAGGAGCTCGATCAGGCGCTGAGTCGTCAGGCCCCAGCCCTTGGGGTACCGGTCGACAAATGCCTGAGAGTCGCCAAGCGTCTTGGTGAAGGACACAACTGCCGTCTTGCGGTCGGTGGGTCGCGCAAGCTTTTGCGTCTCGGGGAGGATGACGGTCAAGTAAATGGGTTTAAACACGCTGTCCAAGTTAGTAAACGGTTACAACGTAGTGGGGCGACACTTACTCATGCTGCACCTGGTCGGTGACACTGATGTAGAAATCCGCACCAAGCCCCTTGTCCTGTCGCGCAGAGACAAGATGATAGAATGCAATGAACCGCTGCTGGAAGCTCTCGGTCTTCATGCTGGACAGTCGCTGCAGCATCAACTGCAGAATTGTGACAAAGTAGGGCTGGAGCGCCTCCTGCGGGATGTATGTGACGACGTTCTCGATCAGCTCAAAAGCGTGCACCTCATGCGACTTGGAAGAGATGAGCTTCTGGAAAATACCCAGAATTGGCTCGACTTGCTTGTCGGCCACGATATGCTGGGCGTCGCGGGTGATCATGGCGCTGAGCAGACGCGCCAAAGCTGGCACGTTACCGCGCTGTTCCCAGACAGCGCCTTGAATGATAATCTTGAACAGCCCCCGGTAGTATTCGGTCAGCTGTCCGGATGGGTTGGCCTCCAAGAGTGCCGAGAAGAGCTGGAAGATGTATGGAGAGAATTCCTCGACTGCTTCCGACAGACATGTGGCGAACGGCTCGTACAGCTTGGTCTCAAAGGCCTCTGGGTGGCTTGGCGCGGCGAAGCGGATGAGCGCACCAAGACCCTCGAACAGGAAGTATTGGAATCGGGGGTTGCTGGGGTTGTGACGGATGACCTTAATGATGGCGATGAACTGCATCAAGATGGTTTCGCAAATGGGCAGCACGCCGTCCCGAATGAAGATGAGCACACGCATGATGCACTTCATCAAGAACTCGTTCTCCTGAATCTTCTCCGGCTTAGAGTCCTTGGTGATGAGCTTGAACAGATGTGTCAGGAGATCCCTGGATGAGCCGACAACGTCTGATTTGGGGATAATGGGCTGACGGTTGGCATCTGTCATGAACAGCACACGCTCGGCAGCGATGGCAGCGTATGTGTGGATGACATAGTTGTCGTTGCCCAGGTTGTTGACGAGGAGAGGAAACGCGGCGCGCCAGAGGTCTGGCGACAGCTGGCTACGGAAAACGTACAAGAACTTGATAGCATCAACCTTGAGAATGGGCTGAGCATCTTGCGACTGCAAATCGGATGCGATGTGAGCTTGGAAGAATTCGAGAATGTTGACGTTCTCGTTGACGCTCAGGATACCTTGGGCGGCAGTCGCAGTTCCCTTGGCCGCAATTGCAGTGAACAGGTAAACGGCCGTGTCCTTTGACTTCCAGTTGTTGGCAGGGTCTTTGGCATAGTTTTGGAGGTAAGCATCAATGTATGTCTTGGAAGTGCTGGTGACCAGCCCCTCGAAGCGGGACATGAGCTGTCGGAGGAAGTTTGTAGCGGCGCGTCTGCGGGTGTCGTTGTCGGAACCCTCGAGGTCTCTCCGGATGAACTCAATAGGCTCGTCCTCGAACAGCTCAACATCAGACTCGCGCAGCGTCAGGTTGGGAAGGATGACCTTCTCGATGACCTGAACCAGCACGTCCTGGCTGTTGAAGGCCTGTGCGTGTTGTGTGGATGCGACAGCAGTCAGGAACTGGAGGGCCTTGCTAACAAGAATATCGTACTTTGTCTCGAGACCGACGGACATGAGGAAGCCCCAGGTGGTCTCAATGAACTGACCCAGCTGCGCGCCGAACGCGTCCTCGTATTTCTGGATGTAGAGCATGAGAGCCTCGAAGATACCGGCACGGACGTACTCCTGCGGCCCCGACTCGTCTTCGTCGTCTGTGTGCAGGGCGGGGTTGTCGAAAGTGAGGTACTTGTGCAGCAGCGCGGAAATGGCACCGATGTTGTCTTCGAAGACGGGGGGCAGATCCTGGCACGAGAGATCGTAGAAGAGCTTCATGATCAGGTCGAGAGTGGTAAATGCCTCCTTGAGAGCGGCAGAGTTACCCTGCGAGGCAGTGATGAGGTTGTCCGTGTTCTCGAGCAGGGTGAGAAAGGGTGTGCTGAACTTGGACAAGACATGATTGATCTCTGTGAACAGCTCGTCGGAGCGGAAGAGGGGCCGCCAGCGCTTGAAGATGGAGTGTGCGACGCGGAGGACGCCGTTGTTGACCGTGGCGTTGTCGGGAGTCAGACGCGAGATGAGGTCGTCGACGAGCGTGTCCCAGCGCTCCCAAAAATCCGAGTCGGCAATGGCGCTGATGGCCTCGCCGAGCTGGGCCTGCAGGCTCGAGGGCACCGAGACCATGAGCCCGATGAGCTCGCGCTTGATAGCAACGACCTCGTCCTGGGGCAGCTTGTAGTTGCCATCTTCGTCGACCCAGTTGCGCTTGATGAAGTTCTTGAAGTAGAGGGCGCTCGACAGGCGGACTGTGGCGGGGAACGAGTCGGAGGCGACAATGTGGAGAAGGGAGAGGGAGAAGTTGGGCTTGGTCTGCTCCTGGGAAATGGCCTGCTCGGCTGGGAGGGGGTGAGTAGGCGGTCGAGAGAGGGGGAGGATGCTGGAGGGGGAGGCAGGCGGAGGGGAGGGGGTCATGGAGGGGCAGCAGTAAACACAGCAACATACCCTGCTTGTTCTGGCGCGGGTCCAGACTGGCCTCGAGCAGCTTGGAGAGTGTGGCGATATCTGCAGCCATCATGAGAGCAGCACGGCGGTGGAGAGAAGGGGGGGGAGGAGGAGGAGGGGGGAGAGTGGAGGGGCAGAGGGCAAGATGGAGACGAGTGTAGTGTGAGGCGGCGAGCTGCAAATGTTTGTTTTCCGGCCGCCGGCCGCCAACTAGCGCGGCGAGCTGTACCTATACGACAGCAACCAACCCCAGATTTTCCTGCACCCAAGTGCAAGCATCCCAATCAAATCAATCTGACCCGCCGTCGCTCGTCGTCTTTGCCCTGCCAGTCCCCGGCCAACATGCCCCTGCTGCTGTCGCCGTCGCCGTCGCTGTCGCTGCGTCACATCTGAGCACTTGCTTCTTGTACCCGGGGCGTCGCTGTCGCCATCGCCCTCGCCTTCGTCCTCGCCTAGCCCCACTTGTCCACGCCATCCGCAGTCCATGGCCCTCTCGCATTCCCGCCAGCCCGCTGCCGCCCACCAGCGCCCATGACCGACGTACCTCTCTCCAGCCTTCGCATTCGCCCCCGCTCCAGCTCGACCTCCTTCTTCTGCTCGTCGCCGCCCCGCGCGGCCCGCGCCACTGTGACGCATGTCTCCTCCGCCCGACCGCCTGCTGCGCACCCCCGACCGCCGCGCCTCGTCCTATGATATCCTCAATGCTTTCCGCAAACTCACCGGCGGGCGCCAAAAGGGCACTGGCCCTACCACCTCGACCGCCTCCGCCACATACACGCCGGTTCGCGCCCTCTCTGTCGGCTCCGTCCATCCTGGCTCGGGCGCAAACCCGCATTCAGCCGACGATAGCCTCCAACGCATCACTCAGGTCGCCAGCGAAGGAAACAGACGCGCTGTCATAGGCGGCCCGCCCGAGTTGGAGGCGCTTGTAGAGCAGCTGGACAGCAGTCGTGCCGCTTCCGAAAGACAGGAGGCCGTCGACAGAATATGCGCCATTCTGGGCGAGTACCCGGTGCAAAACGTCCTGGGTCTGTGGTCTGTCGCAAGCGATCTGATCCTGCAGGAACAACCCGACCATGTCGTTGAAGCTGGGTACAAGCTTCTTGGAAGCATCGTGTCTGACCCCAAGCTGACGCCTGTCGAACGTACCGTCTTCTTCGCTGCTTCGTCTCAGCCAAAATCCCTTCGCTGTTTCGACAAGCAGCTTGGCGTCATCAAGACACTTACGAATGGCGGAAAGAACATCGCAGCCTGCGAGTCGTCTATAGTCCCCTTCCTCCTCTGCACTCTAGACTCTTGCTTCAAGGCCAGCAAAGAGGCAAACCGCAAGGCGACTGGCAAACGCAGCGTCGACAACCCTCTCCAGGAGGCTACCAACCTAGCTGCTATCTTCCAGTACGCTAGTGACGTCTGCAAGTTCAATGCCAGAATCCTCACCGACGATGACCTGGAGCGTCTTCTCGGCAAGGCCATGGCCATCTGCCAAGAGACGACACAGGAGTCCGACATGGGAAATTGCATTCGCCTCTTTGATACCATCATCACCTATGTCCACGTTCCTACAAAGGCACTCAGACCCTCACTCGAGGTTCTGTGTGCAATTCATAGGCAGATCACTAGCCTCCAAGAACAGACTTGGAACACATTGAGCAATCTTTTCAGATCCCACGTTGGGCAGGCCGCCATCATGTCGCTCCTGCACACCCTCCTCGATGGACCAACACGAAAGAATCGACAATACAGTCTCTACAGAGGGACCATACAAGTGCTGCAGTTGCTCCTGCTTGAAGACGGGCGAAACCAACTACCCAAGGTTCCGCTATCGTTAGTTCTGCCTGCACTCAAAGCCTCTATCAAGGAGCCCCACCAGACGCAGGAAGAGTTTGTCGTTAATCTTGTGGATGCTATCCTAGACAAGGACAGTATGAGACAGCTTCTTCTGGCTGAGGTTGATTTGACTGATTTGTTCGATATCGTACGCATTTGCGCTGAGCGCGACAATGACCGTTTGCGAGCCAAAGCTGCCGGGAGTACCGAGAGCTCGACCACTACCAAGAAGGAGTCAGCGGAAGGTATGCACCCGGTACATGAGAATGGCTCATCACGAGGTGGTAGGTTTACAGCCAATACCAATCTTCTGAATATACTCACTCCCGCAGGTATTGCAAAATCATCAGATCTAGTCTCTTCTCCCGGAGCGGTTGAGGACCAACTGTCCCCTTTGGCCGATGCACCGGCTACCCACTCAATGAAGCCCGAAGACATCCGCCGTACTAGTGAAGACAGCGTCTTCAAACTCTTGAACAAATTGGACAACATGAGCGATGCCATGGACTTTGTTCAGAGAGACGGCATGATGGAGCTTTTCCTGCATTGCGCACATCGTTTGAGTGATCCAATTGCCGAAAAGACAATCCGTTACTTTGTGGACGAGCGTTATCTGAACCCTTCGCACACCGATTGGTTAAGCCTCAGCCGTACATTGGTGGTTGGTATCCTCCAGGATGCTTCGAGGCCTCGATCTCTCCGACTTCTGGCTATCCAAACTTTGCGAGAGACTTATAACACTGTGGAGCAAGTCTGCACGGGCGAGCAAGTGCTACAGTGTGGCGCGCTTCTTCTTGACAGTATCGAGACTGAAGAAGACCACGATGTTCTACACAGTCTCATTGACTTCGCTGTCGACGTTGCTGACAGAGCTTCAATCGCTGATTTCCTCAACATTATCCAAGTACTGGAGAGGAAACTGCACCGACTGCGGACAACGGCAACAGCTTCGTCTCCCGCCTGGTCACCATATGCCTTTACCGTAAAATCAGACTCGCCTCTGGGGTCTCACTGTAACATTGTTGCTACTGCATTTGTGCGCCTCTTCACACGGAGTATAATCCACTCAGCACCGAAAACGCGCGTTCTCTACGAATCCCTACGCGGCATTGCTGGAAGCGACAAATACGAACACGATGCGCGGTTGACAGCTCTCAAACTTCTCTTCCGCCTCCGTGCTGATTCGCGTCACTCTGTCATTGTGAGTTCATTTTCAGACGGTGAGAGACTTGCGGCAGAGCTGTGTCGTACGGAAGAGACGGCGGTTGCACCAGAAAAGCACGAAGGTGCCCAGCCTATGGAGCACAGCAAATCCGACGACTCCACTACATGGCGAAAAGCTTCCGGAGCAAGTCCACATTCTACTATAAATCGCCATACGGGTCGTGCACCTGCTGCACCTAACCGCTTGACTAAGCCAATCCCTCCGCTATGGATGTATCCCGGTCCCAAGGGTCTGCCCGAGGAGCCCTCATCCGAGTCCAGCCGCGTGGTATTCTCCCACATTGATGCCAGTGAATACCCGCTGAGTGATGATGTGCTGGATATGGAAATTACACTTTGGCTCGAGCTGGTCATCTCTCTCCTGCAAAGACCTTCTGACTGGGAAGTATACAGCTACGTGCTTGTGCATCTCGGCCCACAGCTCTCCAACCAAGCACTGGTACGGAGTTGCGTGGTTCAGCTGCAGATGCTGAGAAACGTTCTGTGTGAACAGGTTCGGAACTCTAGCTTCCATGAGCCACCAGCACACACGCTCCTCAAAAAAGCAGATGTTGCCGTTTGTCTGTTCCATACCCTCACTGTTCTCATCAGCTACCACGAGTACTTTGAAAAGAGTGAGGAAGACGACCTGGTCAAAGCGTTCCTTCAAGGCATGACGCAGTGGGACAGAACCTCCAAATGGTGTATCCATGCCCTGTCTGTTTGCTGTTTCGAGCTACCACTATCAGTCAGTAAGTCACTTGACAGCGTCGTCCAGAAGATGTCGCAGATTGTCACCAAGCCGGCGGTAGCAGTCCACATTCTGGAGTTTCTCACAACTCTGGCGCGTCTGCCTGACCTCTACAAAAACTTCCGTGAGGATGAGTTCAAAATGGTGTTTGGTGTCTGCTTCCGGTACCTGCAGTACATCAGGGACCAGCGCAGCCGCCCGACAAACCCGAGCGCGTCTCAGGGCGGCCAGCGGGCTATACGGCACAGTGGGACATCGAAAGATTTTGTATCAACACCGGACAGCGGACCCAAACCGAGATCAGTCGAGGACGATATCTCAGAGTATCTTTACTCCCTGGCATATCACGTTGTCACATTCTGGTTCCTAGCGCTGAAGATGGAAGACCGTCCCAAGCAAATACCCTGGATCACAAGGAACCTCCACCATACTGACAGTTCTGGGAGGCAAACCTTGGAGGATTTCGGTGAAGTCATTGTCGACATAATGAACATGGTAGCCTGGACCGACCGCGACGAAACAACGCGTAACGAAAACTTCTCCAAGCCAGGCGATGGGGAGATCTGGAAAAAGACATGGATTGTTGGCAACGGCATGGTGACGATTGAGACGGCAGCAAGGACAGGCCTTTCCCAGATAACAACGCGTCGGCCCTGCGGCACTCGCTACCTCACATTGCAACCCTCACTGGCACCGCCACCCCGCCACCAAGTACCAATCACTGTGGGGCTGGCCTCGGAGGCGTTCTACTCTTCGTCTTACCTTGGCATCTTGCCCGAGGATATCTTCCAGTCCTTCTACGGCCCGTTAGACATGACCAATTTGGCTGTGCCTCTACCTGAGGATGACATGACACGCCGAGCAATCGCCACATTCGACAGGATCGCAACCATTGACAGCTTTAAAGTCGGCGTCATCTACATTGGGGAAGGCCAGACCGACGAACGGGATATTTTCATGAACGATATTGGCTCACCAGCTTACACTTCATTCCTGAGCGACCTCGGTACGCTCTGTCGATTGAAAGACGCAAAGTTCAATACGGGCGGTCTCGATACACGCGAGAACGTTGACGGCGAGTTCACTTACTGCTGGCGCGATCGGTGTATTGAGCTCGTCTTCCACGTCACGACCATGATGCCGACAAATCGCGACGATGATATGACATACCCGAACAAAAAGCGACATATTGGTAACGACTTTGTCAACATCATATTCAACGATTCTGGACTCCCTTACAACTTCGACACCTTCCCGTCAGCCTTCAACTACGTTCACATTGTCATCTCCCCCGAATCTCGCGCCAGCTTCGTCGATCGCCGTCTTGATCCGTCTCCTTCGGGCCGCAACCGCTACTACAAAGTCCAAACTATCTCAAAGCCGGGTTTCCCGGACATATCCCCCGCATCTGAGGCTAAAATCCTCTGTGGTGCGCATCTCGCCACGTACTGCCGACTGATTGCCATCAACGCGTGCGTTTTCAGCAGCGTATGGTTCGTGCGAGAGGGCGGAGAGAACATTTCGTCTTGGCGAAACCGACTGCGCGAGATCAAACGGTTGCGAGAGCGGCATGGCGCCGATTCTGCAGCGTTGCATGCGCATTCATCGACACCGGCATCACCTGCGCCGAATGCAGCACAGTCAGGTAATCACGCCCACGGCATCGCGAGTCCGCCGCCGCGCGAGGGTGTACCGAGTCCATTCCAACGGATCAGCGTCGCAACATTCATGACTGAGGGGGGCAGTCGGAGTTCGATTAGCAGCTCCTCGCACGACGTGTAGGGGTGACGTTCAATGCCCGCATCGACCAGAAGGAAAGAAAAAAAGAGGAAAAGGCAGAGGAAGACACAGTATATACCCCAGCACACGCACACTCACACCCCTCATGTCCCATTCCCTGCAAGGAAGAAAAAAGTTCTGTTTTTACCCCGACTCTGCTTCATCTCACCTCATCCTGACCTATCTCACCTCACCTCACCTCACCCCACGCCATCTCGTCTCCTCTCATCCCCTTTCCACTCCATCTGCGCGGCGTCCTTGTGGCCTGGATGCCGCCGCTATGTATATACACACGTCCACTCTAAAAGTTCTTGCTGGGTTTTCATCGTCTTGCTTTGGCTGGTGGTGGTAGTGCATCGCAGCGCATCGTAGCGCACCGCATAATTCGTAGTCGAGGAGAAGAGATGGAAGGGGGGGGGGAGTGGAAGCAGTGCACGATATATGGCACACGGCATGTTGCACATGGCCAGGTGGATGGTGGTGAATGGCGGATTCGTAGGGCGAATAACTAGTTATCTAGAGATAGGTTGGGAAATCCAGTTCTAAGAGCCACACTCTCAAATTGCAGAAAAAGTGGGCAGTAAGCAACCAGCCCTATTAATCGTGCCAAATATGTGTGGAGGTACTAAGTACAAAGCTAGCTATAGCGCTCTGTTGATTGATTCAGAGGTGTAGAGGTATCTGGTGTGTATCACAATTCTGCTAAATTAAAACGATGCCTGGGAGTATTCAAGGCGATGTGATTGTTGTCCATTTTCTCTGCAATACAGGAGTCACATCACAGGTCTGGTATGGAGCAAGGATTTGTGCATGCATACCACCCATGGCGCCGCTTGCTGGCTGCCTCGAGAACAGTCGTTCATCTCAACAAAATGGCCTCTCTTCACTCGTGGTTGATTCTGAGACAGCTGCATTCCCCGTGCACCCATTGACATAACGCCACGTTTAAACACCATCGCCAAATCGATAATCATGGTCCCAGCGCTTCCAAAGTCAGCGCACTCAGCTGGAGGATGCTCTGTCGCTACTCACTTTATCCCATGGTTTACTCGAGTCGACAAAACGTAAGTCAGTTCCCACTCTGATTGTACCGTCCGGATCGTAGTTGATGGTCGAAGCATGGATCTGTAAGCGATTAGATCCAGTCTGATTGCACGCCGGTGGGTCTGAGCAACTTACTGCAAAAGGGTTATGCAGCACTACGTCGCCAGCTTCATACGATGTCACCAGCCACCGTCTCCCAAAGGTCTCGGAATACTCTCGAGGCCCGTCCGCGAGCAGTCCTGTTGAGAGCATGTTTTGGTTGAAGGCACTCCTTGCGTCCTCTTCGTTGAGGCCACTCTCTTTCGCTTTCTTGGTGAAGTCTGACTCTACCTCTCTCCCAAGCGTGTGTCCTTGGGGAACATCAGATTCCACAGCTTGCCACCGCTACAGCCATACTTACCGTTCTCCAAATATATCAACCCTCCTCCCGTCAAACTGATATCGCCCATAGGTACCCAGGCCGTGACGCTGGTGGGCTCACCGTATCGCAGGAATATCTGATCGTAATGAACACCGATGGCTTTATTCCCCGGTGTGTTGTTGCGAAGCAAGCTTCTCTTGATTGCTAATGTATTCTCATCCCCCCAACCGGTCATGCGTGCGATGAAATCTTTCAAGGCTGGGTGTTTGCAGAACGTCTCCTTGTACCAGTCTGCATAGTGGGCTTGTAGGGCCAGGTCAACAAACTTTGCAGCAGTTTCTTCTCCGGGCTTCCCGTTTCCACCCACTGCGCCAGCTCCGATACCAGGGAAATCGGCAGCGTCTCTCTCAGAGTCGAATATGCCTTGAACGGGTAGAGTACCTGGTTTAAGAACGCCACTTGGTGCCAGCATACTGAAGTACTCTTCGCGGGCCTTTAGTACATCCTCCCTAGGCAATAACCCCTTGAGGAAGAGATACCCGTCTTGTTCGTATCTTTGACGCAACTCGTCCATGGGTAGGTTAGGAGATGAGTCCTTCAATGCGCCCACCTGGTCGGGTCGAAGAAAGCCATCATTCACGAACAATCTCTCGCCCTTGAAGCTTGCAGCATCCTGCTCCGGGGACAGCGAGTGAGGCATAATGAAGTGCGATCGAGCAACGTGGTGTTTCACAGACAGCGAGAGGGGTTCAGATCAAGAATGGATGAGTAGTAGTGATTTTCGGTGCACAATATAGCAAGGGTGGTAGGACGGAATGGTGGAGAAGCGGGGTCGGTTTCTTAACGTGATCGCGCTTAACGGCGATCGCTACAAATCACCAGACACCTCTTGGGTTCTCTCACCGGGGTGACAAAATTCTTGGGACACATCATATCATCAAGTAGGCTAGTTACAGAAACTATGTAAACAGTGTTCTATGCCCTGAAAAACCATATATATATATTGTCTAGACAGAAATAATGTGGAAGGTATTCTTTGTCTCCAAAAAATTCTAGTTATGTAACTATGGTCTAAGCAAAAGTTATGTAGAAGGTATTCTATAGTTTCCAACACTGTGGAGAGTGTAGTGTCTTGAGAGCGCTATCACCCTGATACTCTCCCATTCTACAGCACAAGCATCATAAAATACGAACCGTATACACTGTCATAATCTCGGTATACTTGGCATTCCCATGTTGGCGGGGATGGCTTGCGCTGCGCTTAGATGAGTTGCGACTGTTGGGAGTCGAACCTACGGTAGATAGAGCAGCGGGTGGCTGCACATTCACCGCCTGGACTACGCGCTTACTAAGCCGCGTGGCCCAAGC
>WODD01000246.1:0-12877 GCA_019775935.1 Neoascochyta sp. HWLR27
CTCGAGATTCAGCGGATATGGCTGATTCAGCCATAAAAAGTAGGCTAGTTCAGAACCTAACCTCTAATCTAGTTCCTTCTCGACCGTAGTGATATCCAGTTGCAGACCAACTCGCAAAATGTCTCCAAGTTCTGAGCTAGTGGGATCCAAGTCAGATATCCATAGGCTAGTAGATCGAGACTCTAGACCATCGGAAGTGTACTCGGTGCCCGCCGGAACCGCCCTCTGAGTCTCGACCTTTCTTGCACTGTTACGACCATTAGAGAAATTATATCGGGACAGATAAGTGATAACCTAAGAGTCCAAATAGTGCGTCCTACTCAAGTGATCAGGGAACAGCGCCGCCTCCGAAGTCTCCAGGTAGCGGGTCGTAGAGCCGGTGGAGTACGGCATGCCTGGTCGAGGTATCATCAGGATCGCCGAGGAAGGACCAACGACTGCAGTTATAGGAAGTAGAGCCAGTACTGACAGAGAAAAGGTAATTTCGTGCCAAGCGTTATAACCTGAAGTGCAGATGGCTGAAGCAAAATTCAGCGACCAGAGGTATGACAGTTGAGGTGCCTGGGCAGCTGTAGTGAGCGTACCCAACGGAAGATAACCTCTGAGTGCCTCGGCGCCGACTATATATAAGAGGATATAAACGATTGAGGCCTACATAGAAAGCTCGTGGATCTTGACTGCAAATTGCAGTGCCATGGTGTTGACAGAGATCCCGCCTACCCAGTACTTGGTTCACTGAAAGACGAACAAGGTGATTGCTCCAGCTAGAGGTATCACATGAAACAAGCTGTTCAGAGCTGCCATACGCCGACTCTTGTATACAGCAACCTTGCGTTGCTCCAACGGCGACTGCCAAGGTAGAGCCCTTCCAAAGATATTGCCTAGCAGCGAGAAACGAACATGCCTAGTGAAGTCCCGAAACCTCGAGTTTTGCGGTTGGGACGTGACTTTTGCTCTACGCAATGGTTCACGATCTAGTAGCCTAGCGTTCGAGCTCCGGTTTCTAGTTTAGTTAAGTTAGCAAAGTCGAAAACCTAAGGTGGTTGAACAGACGGAAGCTAAGTCTGCTCGTGTGTTCTAGGCACAGCCTTGCGGTTCCTGTCGCCGGCTTAGTGAGGGAAAAGATACCACAAGTAACCATTAAGACTTCAATAACTCAAGAAATTTGCAAGCTATCCACAATAGCGAGTATAGTTTCGAGTGAAGGGGAATGATATCCGAAAGAAAGAGGGTCAGTCTGATATAGTATATTTCAAGCCAAGTTACTGTTCGACAAGGCTGAAGCTGAGCACATGATGGCCTGAACCAAAGTCCGCCTTGCGAGACGATCCCGTCTGTACATCACTGGTAGCTTTCATTCCGCCCCTCACGGAGCCTCAAATGTAACCAAGGCGGGTAATGTTTGGAAAAGAGTTGGGCGTAGAGTCGCAAGCTTTTAGGTGTGGTGCTTCGATATCACACCTTGATAAGATCAGATGCAAAGCTTGTACAACAGTGCGATCCGCTAACATTCCTCTGGTGTGCTAACTGGCCGAACCCTTGTGCGTGTGGCAGGGTTACTTATGACATCAAATGTGCCTGGTCTTTTCGTCTGAGTTGTGGATCACAAGGGCTTTTCTGCACGTGGCGGCATCGCACAGGCTTTCGCAGCGACGTGGAAGCCATCTTTGGAGGTTCACTACGAGTGATAAGCATACTGGGCGTATTCAGCAAAATGCCTCGTGCGGCCTGCGACTGCTCATTTGTGGTGCGCACAGGCCTGTAAACATACACAACGCGCTAAGGTGTGTATTGGGCCCGGCGGTGGGTTATCCGCTTGTCACAGAATGTATCAACGCGGATGGACTGGTACTGTACGTCTGAATTTTGGGGCAGATCATGCCATTTGCAAAGACTAAAATATTAGTTCGGTAGTTAGCCCACTGGAACTTAGGATTTCGACGTAACTCTCTTCCTCGCTACAAATGCAACATTGAAGCCTCCACCCGACCTCTTCCTTCTGATTCCATCCTGCCGGCAAAAAACAATGCGTGATTCGCAATCTAAGCGCCGACTTATCTTTCAAGCTTAGCGAGATTGTGCTTGGAGATAACCGGTGGATCAAGTGTGTTTGTTCCTGCATAAAACAAACTCACTAGCATGTGGCACAGTCGCTCGGCAGCCACCTTTAATTCCTTCGAGTCTTTACGGGAGGTTTTCTTTTTGAAAACTCTCACACAGCCACTTTTTCCTGATTCCATCGACTTATTCCATGGCTAACTCACGAAGCTTGCGATCGCTCTTCAAAACCATCGCGTTGCTTGCAGCCATCTTCCTTCTCGTTCTTGGATTCGGGTTCGTTCGGTACAGCGACCGTGTATTACCGACACGGCCTATCCGCACCGGGAATTTCAATCCGCTTTCAGACCGTCGGTCTTCCTTTTCTTGGGTTTCATTAAATGACGTGGAGAGCTGACGATTATTAGAGGAAACGGGCGACGTGCATATTGCTGTTTCAACCGCCCCAGCTCCAACTGGTCTGCCAAGGGAAGCAAATGATACTCTGCTCGCGCAAACACCACCATATATTCACGCTATCTTGAATCCGTCGGATCCAAGGTTTGATCGTCTGGAATGTACACAGCCGGACCTTGGCCGTTATGCTTACCTAGGGCACCCACCGAATCAATCTGAAGTCTCGCAGCGTCCCAGGTTTTTCTTCGCGCTCGATCTACATCAATGTGCCCACCTCCTTCCACGACTGCTTGGTTCAATCGTGGAAACGATTAGGTTTCTAGGTCCTGAGAACTGCGTGCTTTCTATCGTAGAAGGCCGATCCGATGACGGCACCTTCGAGGTCCTCCACGAGCTTCGTCCTAGCTTGCAAGCCCTCGGCGTGAAATACGTCTTGCAAACCAGCGACATAAACCCCACAGCTCCGGGAAAAGACCGTATCGAAGCCCTCGCAGCCCTGCGGAACCTCGCCTTGGAAGACCTCCTCGCCTACCCAGCACACTACGACCCAGACACCACCATTATTTTCCTCAACGATATCGCGCTCTGTATGGAAGATATTTTAGAACTCCTCCACCAGCGGAAATTACAGGGCGCCGATCAGACATGTGCCATGGATTGGACATACGCGGGTGAGAACCCGACATTCTATGATGTCTGGATCGCGCGCGGCATGACAGGCGACACATTCTTCAGAATCCCCGAAGACGGAAGCTGGGACTTTGCCTGGAATCTCTTTTGGAACGACGACAAGGCGCGCGCGGGGCTTAATGCTGCAAACCCTTTTCAGGTGTTTGCGTGTTGGAACGGCGTCACTTCGTTCACTGCGAAGCCGCTGCTTGATGGGAGCATTCGGTTTAGGGCACATGGGTCGGGCGAGTGCTTCCAGGGTGAGCCGAAACTGTTTGCGAAGGATATGTGGGCGAAGGGATACGGCAAAATTGCGGTAGTGCCGAGTGTGAATGTGGAGTATAGCGATGGGGCGGCGAGGAAAATCAAGGCGCTCAAGGGGTATGTGGCGGGACATGTTGCGAATGAAGGGGATGGTGGGAGGATTGAGTGGGAGACGAAGCCGCCGGAGAAGGTGAAGTGCATGCCGGATTATCAGCACCAGACTTTTATCGATTGGGATGAGGGGTTGAAGCCGAGGGTTTCGGGAAATACAGAGAAGTGAGGAAGAGATGGTGCACATATTAATATTGAATTAACTGTAGGTACAAAGAGTCTTAGAATATCTGCATAGCATTTGGATATCTAGCGCGAAGGCTTTGCTTACGCTGGTTTCTTGAGCAGATGCCTGACATGAATGACAGTTGCGTGAAGATCGCTCACTATTCATGTTAGCGACAGCCGACTAAAGGCTCATCTCTACACCCACACTGGTAAAGAAATCTAAAATCAGTTGATCACATTAGGTTTAAGAACAACTACCATTGACATCAACAAGCTACATCAACCCAAAAGATGCCACAGTCGACGGCAGGTCAGGTAGGAGAACTTTTTTCAACCCTCTTATGGCCAAGTGTAGAGATTGGGATCATAACCGTGGTACACTTTCTCAAAATTACTCTCACGCTACCGGGGATGGGATCTATAGCGATTTGTTGGGTAAGACCGCATACCGAGCCCTGTGTCCCACTTGAAAGACCAAATCTGTTCAACTATTGTTAGCTCAAACGGCCGGACCCACACAGTCATTTCTCCAGCTCCTCCTAATTTAACAAACTGGTTCCCAGCTTAGGACATATGATACACCTCAATATGTCTTGTCTGTTATAAGTCACCCAGATTAGGCTGCAGGTACTGTATCACATAAGCCCTATTACCTGTTAGAGAACGTGCAAATTAGGCTTCCATACTACTAGATCGAGCATAAGAGCTCGAAAATGCTAAGTTGACTGAAAAATCGTTAGGCGTGTTTGATGGTCGTGGTTTATGATTAGTGGCGCAGCAGCTTATGCATCATTGTGCTTTCCTAGTCTTATCTGTAGTTGTTTAGATGGCTGTGCTATGAGAAATTGCCAAAAAGATCAGCGGAGGAAGTCAATCATGTGTAAGGCATGTAACAATGGTCTGCGCTATTCATCGTATACGAACATGGACTCCAACTTGTTTTAACTATGCTTTAACCAGATAACAACGAGTAGGCTGGTCAGACGCTCAAATTTGAGAAAGTCTTTTCCTGGATTGGGAATACTACGACACTTTTCTAATCGGACCATAGATATGGAGGACCACTTCTGACTAAGATTACTCGTGGGCGGGACTCACAGCTGATGAGAAAGACAGGCTCAGAGATGTGAGCTAAATCCGCAACTCAGCAACAATGAACAGACACTTCTGGAATCAACATGATTTGATTGCTAGTGATTGAGTAGAGAGGTTTCTTGACGATATACATCGGTGGCCCACTTAGCCCGCATGTGGCGATTTGCGGAACCCACACTTCCTTCTTGCCGTTGATCCTCCACTTCTCCTTGCACCCTCAGATCTGGGGCGACAGCTTGTTCAGCAGCGTCCGCCGTTGGGGTCAGACCTATAGCACGCGGGTATGTCAGCTATACCCCTCAAAGTTTGTGATCCGTTCAGACAGAGATTGAGGTACTCACCTGAAGTTGAAAGAACCAGCGTTGCTATCGCCGCCACGATCGCAACCGTTGATCTCGTTGCTGAGACGCAGGACGCACTCGTCATGGCTAGCCCAGGCGTTGCCAGCGCCGTTGTTCTTGACCCAGTATTCGTGCTTCTTGTTGGCGCTTCCGGCGTTGCGGCACGCGTATTTGACTTGATTGCCAGTGAAGTCTCCAGAAACTTCGTTGCATACACCGCCCAGATCGTTGTTGGCTTGCACCTGGTCGGGAGCCCAGTAGTCACCTGACTTGTAGCAAGTAGCCTGCACAGTGGCAATGGCGGGAGCAAGGACAACGAGAAGAGTAAAGAGCTGCATGATGAAATAGAGATTGAAAAGATTCAAGAGATGCTGCGGTAGTGAGTTGTCGTGGTTGATGGTAGTGATAGTTAGGATGATGTCCTTGCCCTTTTATACGTGTTTCTGGTCTGGATTATAGATAATACACAGGTCATCTCTGCCCTTGATTCCATATCCAAATGTTCCTATGTGGTACCATTGTCCCGCAGTTGATCACGACTGACGTGTACACCTTGGTAGATGAGGTACGCCTAATCTGCGTCATTTCACCAAAGCCGATGTTTTGCCTCCCACCCTACCATAGATTCCAAATCTGTCACCTGATGTCTCTCCAGAATTTAGAGATACATATTGATTGGACGGGTAGCCGCAGTTACTATGCCAAGCGTGGTGCCTGGGCCTTCCGATCCAACCTCTGGGGCGATCTGCACCTCGGCGTCCACCGCGAACACGAATACATCGGCTCGGGGAATTCTATGATAATATCAGAACCAGATGCCTTCGTGCGGGAATGTAGAGCAATCAATGGATTGCTGACAAGGCTTACGGTGATGAGGCTTACTATGCCAAGGCCGGGTCCTGCAGCCTATCCCTGAAGGCAACCTCACCGGTGCTCCTTGTTAGCATCTTGAATTTAGGTCACCCTTAATACTGCACTATTGAAGACTTTTAATACTCTTATACGAGTTCTCGAGTAAAAGTAAACCCAAGTCTAAGCGACCTCGAACGGCAATTTTGTTTTTGGCCAATCTTTCTACCAGGTGCTGATACGTTGTGAAATACTTTTGTAGCAGCAGTATTGTTCAAGGCGTCCCTGAATGTTGATACGGCAAAGGTATGAGTGATGAATCAACTATAGTCGTTGCAACGATTGGGTAGGTAGAAGATTGATTGCTTCAGATCTATCGTGGANTCAGACTTTGTAGGTCGACGGGTGTAACCAACACTAGTCCCGATTGTGGTCGGTCTGTCATTCCTGTCGATCAGCCTTCGTGGGTTTGATCCCTTATGGTCCCAACATTAAAAGCAGGTGAACTGGATGAGAAATCTCATCTAGTCGCTCCATGTCAGATCATAACGTAACGTAAAAAAATTGTTCTATAACTGGAACATGGGCTTACATGGTATCCAAAAGAACTCGGTATACTTGTCATCGGTCACCTCCAGTGCTTCCTAATCGCGCCGAAATGGCTTGAGACATAGCTGCATGTATCTAGAACAAATACATATAGACTCTAGCCACTGCGGTATGGTGGTAATTGGACGCTTTGTCTCGGCAGCCAAGTTGATCCAGATTCCCGGAAAGACGAGCGGGTGCCTGTGCTTGACGGAAATTGAAAGCAGAAGGTTGAGGCTGAGGTACTAGTTGGGAACCACGTAGCTGCCTGCGGTCGTACTTTGCGGGATCTTATCAATATATGAACCAGAACAAAAATCCGGCAGCATAAATAACTAGGGAGTGACGGCGAACTGAACAGCGAAGAGTTTCTTTGAATACTGATGTTGGACGCATAGTAGTCTTGACTGAGTTGAATATCCACCTATCGCAGATGAAGAAAAGAGTCTGTACGAGGTATGACCGGAGGATCTGTTGAAGACACCACAATAGTTGAAGCTATGGCGATTGAGTTGAGGATACCGAGCTGCTCATAAAGACAATTCTGAGTTCTTGTTGTCGGGTTGGGTCATTCACGAATGTACTATGGGATCCTTAAGTGAAACGCTTCATTGTTAGACATGTCCCTCATACCAGACACTAGACTTATACGGAACATGACGAAATCGCGTGTCTCGATTTCGCCATCAATCTGTGATACCCAGCAAAAACACAAGAAAATTAGGGCAGTTCATGACTATCAAAGACCATTGTCCTGTCAGCTGTTCTGCTCCATTGCATGCCCTCACGAGGGTCCTTCATGATATCCATGGTCGATATTCGAGCTTCCGGATGGTAATCTGCATTCCAGTCGAGACCAACAAAAAGCCAGCTATGCGCGAGGAACCATAGCTTTTGGTCCGCTGGTGTCAAGGCAACGGCCTCGCAGATGCTTCCATGTGGTATCTGGCCCGGTGTATCGCTCACCGGAAATCCATCAGCAGGTCTCTTATGAGCCATGTATTTCACCCGGGCAGCGCTGCCTGGATCTGAGTTGATCTCAATCCATGAGATACGGTCATAAATCCAAAACTTCATTGCGCGTGGAAGCCAGGGAACTTGTTTTAGGCTTTCGAGCACCATGAGGAGGCGAAAACAACTTGCAAAGTCGCGTGCGCCAGATGTAAATAGTGGTAGCATTGTCATAGAGCCCCGTGGCGCATCTTCGTTGGATATGGATGAGGATGGGGACTGCGATGGTGTGGAGTTGAGGCTCGAGGCGGTAGAATGTGTTTGTGTCGAGACGTCAGATCTTGAATCTTTGACTGAGGTATCTGGATACTCGAGTGGGCGAGCGGTTGTTGCCGGTCCGCCACATATCGATGGTTCCATCCGGATGGGAGGAGCATACTCGGTGGAACTTACGAACTGATCCAGGTAATCAGAGTAAGAGAGTAATTGAGGAACAGTCGCACAAACTTCTTCGGCAAGTAGTATCGTCAGCGATTCAGAGGCGGACCGTTGTAACCGGAGGTTTATTCTCTTGCTTCCAGCGTTGGAGGAAAGCAATACAGAACACTGTTGGTGAATCAGCTGATGGAGATTGATCCGACAGAACCGGACGTTGTTCCAGAGATGACCAGCGAATTGTTGAGGATACACTTGTGACGGTTAGCGCAGATTTGTATGCATCGACCAGTGGCGACTGTACCATGGAAGAACCCTTTGTATGCCAGTTGTTTCGCTTCCGGAGTCTGCGTCTTGGGCATCCAGCACTTGTTGTACAGAGTATTTTTCGGCATCTCCTCGACGAATGTTTTCAAACATGCATCAATATCCAACGCTCTCTGTAGTATTTCAATGGGCTTTGAGCAATGTCCATTTCTTAAATCATCCCGAAATTCGATTAATAAAGCAAGAATGTCGAGAAGCTTGGCGTGAACCGAGTGGGGATTAATCTTCTCAGGAAGACAGGATCTGATTACGTGGTAATTTGGCGGCAGAGGTAAATGTTGAATCCAGCAATTCATAACCACAGACTGGACCAAGTTTCTGAGCAATATCTTGTAGAGAGCGCTTGGTTCTCGTTGTTGCAAGCTCAAGTATGCAACTGACATGGCGCCTTCCATATGCTTGGTGATGTTCTGCATGCCTGAATCCGGCAAAACCAATATGGTTTCGAAGATCGCGGCAGTTATGATTGACATGAGCGTGGTATCCCGGGCGACGGCAGACGGGGTCGAAAGTATAGTGTTGAGGTCTCTTATTGCAGCAATATAAGTCTTGGTTGCTTGGTTTATCAAATCGTTCCTGAAAGTGGCTCTTCCATACCCGGCTAGACCGCAGGCGATGATTGTTTTCTTCAACGAGGAAGTAGCAAACCCTGACTGTGTGTAGAACTCGGGGAGATGGTGAAGTGGCGATACTTCAGGATCTGCACCGACATAATTCGACATGAAAAATTTGACACCCAAATCATCGCAAAGCTGGCGAGTGCCAATGTTGGAGAGATTGACCGGAGCCAAGCTTCGCGTCGCGACTTCCAAGCGATCATCTTTAGACGTGGTGGCCGATCTCGAAGGTGGGCCTTTACTCTTCTCGATGACTTTCGTGCTCTCATCACGGAACAAGAGGTCGAAAGCATTACGGTACCCTGGACACGTACGGCCAGTTTTCACACATTGCCCGCATGGAGTGGCCTGATCACACTGCAACGTAGGATTAGCCTTATCCTGCAAGATGCAGCAAGCGAGTGGTAAGCGCTACTCGAGCAGAGCTGTGGACTATCTTCACAAAGAACCTGTTCGTACCCTAGTTCTGCGTTTTCTGCATTCCCCGCATGCTTTGAAGCCAGGTCAGTCTCGGTATGGTTGCTTTTGCTATAAAACTCGCGTACCTGATGATGGCTTGCCTACAGCCCAATGTCAGCTGGTTTCATGGCAGATTGCGGTACCTAGCGCTTACCTCGGTACACCATTGTTTGTAGACCTGGCCCTGCCCTGCATAGAGGCGTTCAACTTAAAGTATCGTGCGCCGGGGCGTATTTGTGGAGATGCCTTTTATGCCAAGTTGCGCTGGCGCTGATGGGAACGGAAGGAGGGCAGGACAACGTCGAAGAACGCTGAAGGGTTGGTTTCAAGAGTTGCCGAGACGGAGCAAGATGGTGGGCGCAGCGCAGCTGTCCCCTGCCTGTCGCTTAGCTGGACAATCATCTCAGAGCGATCTTCACCAACATCAATACGCTCCCAGCACGGCATATTCGCAGTACCAAATCCAAATTACTCGAATTTTATCTGTATATATCAAGAGAGTTGACCATGTTGGTTTGTCAAATCCTATACAAAGCCCTTATAAGCTATTTGTCACAAGGGAAAACGATGCCTCGGTACCTGACAGCCGATCATGCGTCGAGAGACATGCCGTTATCGTTGGATTATCCCCGATTCCATATCCCCAATCTCTCCCATCATCTTCTTCTTCTCCTTTCTCTGTCGCCTGTTCTTGAGCTTTCCCTTGATGGAAGCCTTGACGCCTGAACAGCACATTGTCGACGAGAACATCGCGCTCACTAGCCACAGCAGTGCATTTATGAGATCACACCAAATCGCTCCTTTCATCCTTCCAATATTCACCCCGGTGAATGCCGACTCCATCTCGCCTCCCAAGTATACCTGGTAGAAGACCGCGAAGAGCGCAAACCAGAAGATTGCCAGGACCCAGTCGACAAACCATGAGATACGGTAATACCTCACGGTTATGGTATTGGCAACAAGTACGACAAATGTAGTACCGAATGTAACCTGAGAGAACACAAAGCTTGCCGATGCATCTCCCCGCCCGTTACCGTGTGACAGCTCGATGGCATAAGGGATACCGGCGGCCAATGCGAAGATGGTTTGGAGTACCGGTACAGCTAATCGGAATAGTGACACGAAAGGATCGTCGAGTTTTCTGTTGATTCCGGCCTTAAAGGAACTTGGATTGACAAAGTGTGTCTTGAAGTAGGGGGGTGGAGGCATAGACGGCGGCGCATCAGCATGCTTGATGTTGATAGAAGCAGGTGATGATGTAGGCGCCTCAATAGGGCGTGGGATTTGAGTCTCGGTTTCCGAAGGGGCTCCCATTTTTGTCTGTGACGAGGTAGGTCGACTGGGTGTTTGTGTGGTCCGCGATATGCTGTGAGGGAAATTACAGCGGACGAAAGGTCCAACTTATATCTACGGAAAATGCCACTGACGCAAGGCTCAAGCCGCTCATTGAAGACAGAAATAGTATCTCGCGCTACCACTTGCAGCATTGTTCCATAGTTGGCATTCTGCGACGCGTTGCTCGTTCAGAAAGAGAATACGAAGCAAATACGAAA
The DNA here is from genome assembly GCA_019775935.1 of Neoascochyta sp. HWLR27. Classification (NCBI taxonomy): domain Eukaryota; kingdom Fungi; phylum Ascomycota; class Dothideomycetes; order Pleosporales; family Didymellaceae; genus Neoascochyta; species Neoascochyta sp. HWLR27. Next base: position 10,882 of record WODD01000246.1, read on the forward strand.
AGTCTGTCTTGTGATTGGCTCAGTCCGTGGACGGATCGCCCGTGCGCACATCATATAGGCACGATCAGGCGCTTCATGAGTAATGAAATTCGTTGTTCTTGGCTAGACACTACATTTGAAATTGTCCAATCAAGCGGCCATCAGGGCAGTGTTCGTGAACGGTTCCGGGTCGGCTTAGCATGCAGGCTAAGTGCGGATGTCGTTAAGACAAAAGCCGCGTGTGCTCGTGTCCCGCTCGTTCCTCGTTTTCGAATACGCTCCCTTTCCGCACCTTCCACTCTTTCCTTCTTCACGGAGCAGCCAAACATGCAGCAAGAGTCGCCATCATCGCTAAACCTCTCCGGCAACGCATCACCATCCACCAACGGGAATGACAATTTCCAGACGAAGATAACGAGACGATCACATCGCAAGTCACGGGGCGGCTGTAAAAACTGCAAGGCGCGTAGAATCAAGGTAGGGCGAACCATTTTGCAGAAAAATTACCCCTTTGCGCGGCCTCCAATTCACAAGACACGAGTAAACTTTGATTTCCTCCGCAAAATCTGGACATTGTCCGCCCGTGTTTCGCCCTTGTGTAGCATGAGAGTTGGACTCTCTTAGTAAAAAGATCTCAAGAGAAGCATCAGAGGGAAACAGAACGATGCATTTGGCTCGTCGGAGGATGTTCCTGTGGTTTTGAAGTGGAAGATTTCGCTAGGATCTGTTGTCGGTTTGACATTGAACATTTTTCTATTGACGTGCATGGTCATCTGTGCTAATATTCTGCTAGTGCGACGAAACAAAACCGGAATGCGGGAGATGCAGGCGACGGGCTGTACGCTGTGACTTCGCCGAGCCAGTGACCACATCGTCACATTTCGAAGCCGACAGAAATGGCAGCTCCAGATCCCAAGAGTTACCTGTGTCCGAGATAGAGCTTACCTACCACTACACAACTTCCACGTGCTTTTCGATCTCTCCATGGAATACCAGCGGGATCAACTGGCAAACTCAGATGGCCGAGATTGGGTTCGAGAACCCTTTTGTACTGCATCTGATGTTTGCACTCACAGCACTACACTTGGCCAATTGCCGTCCTGATCGACGAATGCAATACATCAAGACAGCAGACCGTCACTACGAGCGGGCACTAGTCTTGGTCACGCCAGAGGTCGCGAATTTGGGTCTGGCCAACTGCGATGCAGTCTTGGTGGCTGTCCAGATGATATGTTTCATCAGCTGGGGTCGCGGCCCACAACCTGGAGAATACCTTGCGTTTGGACGAGACAAACCGTCCGACTGGTTGATAATGTTTTGTGGTATCAGGACCACACTTGGTAGCATCAGCAGCCAGCATTTCACCAAGACGCATGCGCCTGCCACAAGATGTCAGAACCGACCACTCCCTGCTCAGGACACACCTGAACGGTACCCGGAGCAGCTTGATGACCTACGCGAGCATGTAGCTGCTGTCACAAAAGATACGCTCAACTGTCAAGAGGACATCCAAGCTGTTGATATACTTCGAGAGATGTACGACAATCGATATCAAGGCGTCGATGCTGAGTATCATGTCGCTTTCGGCTGGCTCTATCGTATGAAGGAGGGTTTTCTGGAACGTCTGCAGCAGCATGATCCAATCCCAATGATCATTTATGCTCATTTTGTGGTCTTGATCCGTGCTCTGGAGCAATTCTGGTACATGCAAGGATGGACACATCATATCATGGCTGGAATATGGGATCTCATGCCGAGAGAGCATAGAGCATGGTTGGATTGGCCCATCAAAAGAGTAGGCTGGATCAGGCCGTAAAGATCAAATTGAAAAAAGATACTGTTGGGACGATAAGGGATCAAACCCACGAAGGTTGACCGACAGGCATAACAGAGGTTCCTGCAAACAGGGATTCTAGGACAATTCAGTATTGCAAAAGAGATGCAGGAGGAGGACGAGGCCGGTTGTATAACGCAGGAGTAGGAACAAAGGGGGGGGGGGGGGGGGGGAGGGGGGGGC
>WODD01000246.1:15495-47645 GCA_019775935.1 Neoascochyta sp. HWLR27
TATATTTTCTCTGCGCGATACTGTTGTATCCAAAACCGCGATAGTATCTCTCTCTTTCGATTCTCTCTCTGTCTACAAGAGTTCCATTCACACGGACTTCGCTGTCTTGACCTTCTTTCAACCTTCTATTTAGAGTTCTTATGATATTTCGCCATTCTTTGCGTTTGAGGTTCTTCCGTAACCTCCATATACGGAAACGGGTCTCATACTGCGGCGGGCTTGAAAGATTTAGCGTTCTGCAGTATTGAGGTTTCAACTACCAACCTTGCTGTGAATCCGTGATTCCTCTTCATGGTTTCCATGATACCGTTTTCTCCTTTGAGCTTCTTCTTCATGTATAAGCGGGTTATTGTGCCACGATGGAGCTCCCAAGTGGTTTCGTCGATTATTCTGGCGTTCTTCCGAGTGCGTAACGGGCTGATGGGGGTAAACATGATGGTAGATATCATGGTAGACATCATGGTAGCCTGTGAGTGTAAGTTGGAGATTGAATAGTAGGTTTGACGCAATCAGGCTAAGAGACAAAGTGCAGATGCTTCCCCCTCGCTGATTCTGGGACAAGGGTTGATATAAGAAGGCACAGATCAGCCAAGAACCATTTCGACAATCTGAACTATCCAATAAGCAGAACCTACATTTGACGACTGCCTACCACAATGGAATAGCTTTTGTAATGTGAGGCTGGCCAATCATGCAAAACCTGGTATGTGACGTGGACTACCAAACCCTGCATGTCTCGGGCGATAAGAGAGCGCCTCAGATGAACAAGGGAGCCGCTTCACTTTTAGCCAATGAGGCAGAGCCTAAGGCTCGAATTGCGAGGCGCAATGCGGCGTTGCATGTCAGCCTGCATGCAACCTGGCCAATCAAGCAAAACTGAAACTCGCGAGGCTGTGCAGGCAACGATTTGGGTTTTGACACAGCGCTGTTCACGCCCTATTTACAGAACCAGAATCGACAGAACTAAAATCGACAGAACCTGAGTTTACAGAACTCAAATGTACAATCGACAGAACCGTATTTCTCACTTATAAGAGACTGGGCAAAGACATGACCACCTGATCGCCAGCCCCCGTTTTCTCCCACCAGGCATCATTTTCGCCTCACCGACCATGCCTACCTTCTCGATCGAAGCCATCATCGCCCTAGTCACTTTGTTGACAACCTGCCTCCCCCTTGGTCTACTGTTGTGGCGTGTCATCAAGCAAAGGCGCCGCAGCGTGCAGCTTGCCCAGGGTATGTCGCCAATAAGGAAGAAGAAGAGCGTGGTAGACTGACGTGCCTGTAGCAGACCCCGAAGTCGGATATACACCTCAACCGGAGCGACGTGCTCTGACGCGCATCGACTCTGTAGTAGAGACTCGAGCGACGGTCTGGGGTAAGGTCGCTGTCTTGTAGCTAGTTAGAAATGGAGGACTAACTTGATGTCAGTTATGCATTAGCAAGCAGGCAAGAAGAAAAGTCTCTAATGATCGATATGATCGTGTAAAATGAAGAGAAATCCAAAAAGCACATCGCCGAGATTACGCATAGCAACAAATCAAAAAGATGCATTTCGTCCCGATTTGATGGTTACATCGTACTAGAGATAAGATGCAAGAACTATCTGTAGTAAAACCAAATTCAACCCGCTGCGATCACACCTTCCTTCGCACTAGCCCTCTGAAGAAATCAAAGCTGTTGCTGTCGCTTTGCAGACTAATAATCTTCCCCGTCGGTCTGTCCTGCCATCCAAGCTCTTCGGCAAGAAGCAAACCCCAGTCCCTTGTAATACCCTTAATCCGCGCCTTGACGCCACCCTCAGACTCCAGCGTGACGATCTGATCAGTATGTAACCAGGAGTCGTAGTAGTCGCCTTCCATTGAACGATTGAAGCCCGTCTGGCAGAATGTCGAATACAGTGACTCAAAGTGCGCAAGAATCGAAGCGAGGAGCTTCTCAGGCGTGAAGGCTTTGAGAGGTGGGTTCTGGCTGCTTGCCAAGAGATTGAGTGAGGTCGTGGGAAGCGCGTTCGAAAGGTTGAGGCCGACTCCGCACACGACGTCATAAGTTGAACCTGAGTAGCTGCTGTTGACTAGGATTCCGCCGATCTTTACGACGGGATTGTTTGCTGAGCCGGGGAGCTGAGCGTAGATATCGTTTGGCCACTTGAGTTTCACGGGGATTTTCTCGTAGCCGGGGGCATATCCTTTGATACCCTGGATGATAGCCAAAGCGGCAAGATACTGGATGAACACCACTGGCGCCGATTGTGAGAGAGTGAATGAGTGGTGAATTACGGTAGAGAACATCATGGCCCCGCGAGGCGCAACCCAAACGTTGCTTCCTCGGCCGCGGCCTGCAATCTGCGTCGTAGCTGTCATCGTGAATCCGGTTGGCAGAGTACGGAGCAGAGACGCGTTCTTCTCGAGAAGAGTGTTGGTCGACGTAACGACCTCACCATACATGAGGTATCTGCCGAATGCAGCTGCGGGGTTTCTGAGCTTGTTGTTGTGGTAATGATGCAAGTTTGCATAGAATGCCTCGTGGTGGAACAGCATCTCTTTGGTCGATGGTAGGAACTTGTCGTGCGGTACGATAGTTTTTATAACCTTGTCGTAGTCGAGGATTTGGTCGAATGAAGAGCTGGCAGTGTACTCAATCAACTGTTTGATCTCTTCCTCCTTGGTTTTTGGCTCCTCTTTGCCACCCTCCTCTTTTTTAGGTTCTTGCTCTGGTGCGTCCAAAACTTTCTGCGGAATTGTCGCAAGCGTGGGAAGCTTTTCTGAAACTGCACTCACTGCTCTTTTCAACTCCTTGACACCCCACGCACTGTCCTCTCTTTCGATACAAAATACGTCGTTCCCTCCTTGAATGTACTCCTCACCATCCACTACAACGAGCATTTCAGTCCATTCGGCGAAGAGAACAGCGACGTCTGCCGATTTGTGAGACGTGAGGTGCAGACTGGAGAGGGATGGTACCGCTTGCTCCTGCTCGTTGACATTCAGACCGAGCTTTTGCAAAATCAAGCGCATGAACCCAACACGAGCTTCGTCTGTATCAGTGATGGAGTCGATAGTTGATGCGTAGGAAGGTATGCTGGGGATCTTGGTAAGGTTTTGAGGCGCAAACCTGTGATTGTGAGTTTTACGAAGGACGTGTAGTCTGCTCAGGAATGACTTACTCTGGGTGTGGACCGGTCAAAACAGCATGACCCTCTCCGATTTTACGATATACCACAGCTGCCTGGCTATCGCCTGAGTCGACGTGCATATCCTCGGTATAACTTGCAAGAATCTGCACTCCGCGCGCCTCAAGCTTCTTAGCATCAACAAAGACTCCACCACCGTTGTAATAGCTCTTGAACCTCTCCGGTGTTCCTTCGTTAGCACTCTCAAAAGACTTCTTCTCGATCTTGATGTCTGCAGCTCTCGCACCAGCTTCGCTGGCATACTTGAAGCCCTCAAACGCCAGACCCCTGCAGGTGCCAGGGAAAAAGCCGAGCTCCCTCTCCCCGACAACCGCCATCTTGGGGTCATCCACTTCGAATTCGCATCTTCCACTTCCGTAATACCCGCCGGCGCAGAAGCCTAGGTACGATCCTCCCGCATTGACGTATCGGCTAATGCGCCGGTTACCTTCACCATTGAGCGTGCGACAATATCCAAGGTCTGCACCTCCTGGAAAAACTAGCAGCGCACAAGTGCTGAACCACGGCTCTTTAATCAGCACCTCACCTGATACAGGGATGACGGCGTAAGCAGGGGACAAAAGACGTCGAAGCGTGTAGAGGCAGTGACGGACAGATTCAGTCGTGCTGCCATTTCCTGCGGGAAGGTAAATACTACATCAAGAAATCCACACGACGGAAATACCTGAATAGACGAGGACGTTCAATTTCCTAGTCGCCATGATGCGTGAAAGTCGTGACGTTCACCCTCGGCGCCGAATTGTTCCGACCGTACTCTGTGAATGACTGCGGACGTAGCTCACCCTCTCAGATCACCTGTGCAGACTGAATTGCAATCCTGACTTTCTTCCAAAAGATGTCAACCGACGATAAGACACGCGCTGCTGCGGCACAACAGGCGATTGATGATGAGCCGGATGATTGGTATGGGCAATTGATGCGTTCCTGCAAGCAGAGTCCAGCGGCTGATGAGTAAGCAGGGACAAGAGGATATTCAGCACGGGCTGCGCGGGTGGGTACGATTCAATCTGCAGTTAGATCGACAATTGATTGAGGACCAGATGAGAATGCGAAGTTGACAGACTGTTACTATGAGAAGAAGGATTGGAGGGCGTGCAAGGCAGAGGTGAGTAGTCAAACGTTGAATCTCGGGTGCCGAGATGGTGCCGAGCCTTATAACCACCGTTGACGTGCTAACCCAATATCGCAGATGGAGGTTTTCAAGCGTTGCTGGCAAATGTACGGTAACGACAAGCGGACGGACTCCAAGGACGTCAAGTAGAACGATCACGCTCTGTTTGTGTTAGTGCACGCACGGGATTGTATTGGTTCTATCACAATAGATGTGTCCGCCAAGTATAATACCACCACAAAATTGCAAGAAGTTTGAATGTGCGGGATTTGTTGTAAGCAGACGTAAGATAAACTATTTGAGTATTCCCAGACGACTTTCATAGACGCGACCTGGTTCCTCCCAACGAAAGTGTTAATAGGATTTGTGCATGATTCTAGAATCCGGTCTCTCATTATAAATAGTACTCAGGTGAAAGCTGAATGAAACATCGAGCAGAAGAGCCCCGACGCGAACCATAGAGTTGGTCTCGCTTACTTTTGCTGATAGATTGGTGGCTCAACGCTCGGGTGGAATGGCGACTTGGCTGCGTTGGCCTTGTCTTGATCGAAGACCCACACACCATTCGTCAAGGTGTCGTTTGTCTTCTCCCCAATCTTTGCAGCCAAGTTCTCGAATGTGGGGAATGTGTCTGTCCGGGAGAAGAACTTGCGCTCCCATTCCTGTCCAGCCTCCTTCTCCTCTCTACGCATCTCGCGCTGGCGGTTCTCAATGATCGACTTCTCAGCGCTGGTTGTGTCCATGTCACCCCTGACAATGGCGTCGGCGACCTTCTTCCAGGCGCGTCGAGATTCGAAGTGATCCTGCTCCTCAACTGGTGCGACCGTAAGAGGAGTAGTCTTGTTAATCTTGGGATCGTGCATAGCTATCGCCACCTTCGACTTGGCATCCTTGATCTGGAATGTGTCGATCCACTGGCCCTCTGCAGTGAAAAGGACATCCTTCTCCTTGCCAGTAGGGTACAGTGATGCACTGAAGGTGTTCTTCTTCCCAGACACCCAGCCTTTGCCACTGTAATCGATACGTGATGTGTAACCAGATGAGGATTGAATGTACGAGCTGCCGTTCAGCTCAACGTAGGGCGATCCCGAGATGAGGCCTTCGATGTGGAGCGAGGGGAGGGTGATGAGGTAATCCTCGTCGTACGCGTCAATGCGCAGAATCGCGTGACCGATTTGCTACGAAGAGTCAGCTTACACAATCTCCGAGTTGGGCGGTTCCTACCTTGACGTTGATTGTGCGAGAGAAGGACGCCTTCTGTGCGTTATAGCCCTGCAGCCGGACACCATGCTGGCCGTTCGAGATGGAGTATGCAGTGACCGGAGGGTGGTGGCTGGTTTTGTCGCGTTAGCACGGCTACTATCGCGTTCGCGCTGCCCTCTGTTTACCTGACTTGCTCGCTGATGAGCTGTGTTGTGCCTGCCTGGTCCTCCCACTTTCCGAGGAACAGCTCGCCGAGGAAAGGGTTCAGCGGCTTCTTCTCGCTACCCAACTTCTCGCTCCGGCTGGCGTACTGCTGCTTCAGTGTGCTGAGGAACCACCTCAAGACAAGGGCCGCACGCTTGGCAGGGTCCTTCTCGGCGGCGGGGGCGACGAAGACCGACGGGTGCTCGGTCCAGTACGAAGAGAACTCGGTGAGCGACGTCGTAGAGAGGATGAAGGCGGGCGCGGTCATGGACGAGAGGTCGCCATTAAAAGACGCGATCGACTTCGCATCGTTAGCATCAAAACATCATCTGTCGCAAACAAGGAGGCCGATCGTACCTTGAGGAAGCTGGACCAGGAACCCTTTGACTGCGGGGGCACGGCAGCGCCTTCTTTCTCAGCCATGATGCGTGTGGGGAGGGTGGTTTGAGGGATAAGGGATAGGGGTATCGTAAAGACTCGAAGGTTTGTCTCAGTCTCTGCGCTTTGTCCTGGAAGGCGGGGAGGTCTATTAGGGTCAGTGCTGCTGTTATGGAGACGGCTTGCGCAGATTAGGCATGACGTCTTAACGCTCAGCCACCCGCACGCGCCGCCGCCGCCCACGGACCTGGATTCTGGCGTACATCATCTATGACCGGTCCACAATTGCACCGACCGCAAAGTGCATTCAATTATAATTGGTACTTGTCAACTTTCGCTATTTGATTGTAATCTTTACCATCACAGCTAATGAACGCTCAAACAAACACAGGCACACGAAGCCCCGCAGACTCCACTTAGGTCTTGACATCGGGCTGGGTACGGCCGATGTACTCCTGCAGCTTCAGCAGATCCGTCGCAAGCTCGACATTGTCCTTGAGGTAGTCCTGGGCATCCATGTCGTACGTCGACTCGTCGCTCGAGTGCTTCTCGATGTACAGACGAATGGTGGCACCGCTGCTGCCGGTACCGGACAGACGAACAACGATGCGGCTGCCGTCGTCGAACTTGACGTAGATACCCTGGTTCTTGCTAACGCTGCCATCAAGGTCGGTGTAGGAGAAGTCGTCAGCCTCGAGGACCTTGCGGCCAGCGATGGTTGAACCGACAAACTCGTCCTTCTTAGTGGTGATGAGCTCCTTCATGTGAGCAGTGACCTTGTTGGCACCCTCTGTCTCACAGCCCTCGTAGTCGTAGCGGGTGAAGAAGGTACGCCCGTAGGTCTGCCAGAAGTCCTTCTGGACAGAGCCAATGCTGGGCGTGGTACCAGTCTGCTGTCCAATGCCAGCAAGAATGTTGAGCCAAGCAACAACAGCCCACAGTCCATCCTTCTCACGGATGTGGTTCGAACCAGTTCCGAAGCTCTCCTCACCACAGATGTTCATCTTGTCAGAGTCGAACAGTCCGCAGAAGAACTTCCAGCCAGTAGGAACCTCGTAGCACTCTACGCCCTTCTTCTTGGCGACGAGGTCGATAGCACCAGACGTGGGCATGCTGCGTGCGAGGCCGTAGATGCCCTGCTTCTTGAAGTATGGGATGAGGTCGGAGTGGTGTGCAATGATAGCCAAGCTGTCGCCGGGGGAGACGAAGCTCTTTGCGCCGTAGATCATGTTGCGGTCGCCATCACCGTCACTGGCGGCGCCGAAGTGGACACCGTTCTTGTCAACAGCGTCGACAAGAGACTTGGCGTAGACAAGGTTGGGGTCGGGGTGGTGACCACCAAAGTCTGGCAGAGGAACACAGTTCTGCGTGCTGTTTGCAAGGCCGAGCTCCTTCTCGAAGATGTCGACACCGTACGAGCCAGTGACACCGCTCAGTCCGTCAAAGAGCACCTTGAAGTCGGGGTGCTGCTTGATGAAAGACTTGATCAGGTCAAAGTCGAAGATGCTCTTGAGCATCTCGAGGTAGTCCTTTGTAGAGTGGATGATCTCGACTTCGAGCTCGCCGTACTTCTGTGTGCCGATGGTGGAGAGATCGACATCGGGGATGTCGGCGATCTTGTAGGAGGTGAGGGTCTTGGATGTCTCGTACATCTTGTTGGTGACGCTCTCGGGGGCGGGGGCACCGTTTGCGAGGTTGTACTTCATGCCGAAATCCTCGTCAGGACCTGTTGTGGTCAGCTATGTTTGGGGGACAGTCATTGAAGAGCCTCTTACCTCCAGGGTTGTGGCTGGCCGTCAAGAGGATACCACCAGTCGCCTTCCTGATCCTGATGACGTTGCTGGCAGCGGGAGTGCTGAGAATGCCATCCTGTCCGATCAGAAGCTTCTTGACTCCATATGCGGCACCGATCTTGGCAATAAGCTGGGTGACTTCGGGGTTCCAGTAACGACCGTCACCACCGATGACCAGGAACGAGCCCTCGGCGCCTTCGGGGATCGACTGGAGGATGCTGGCAATGAAGGCCTCAGAGTAGTGCTCCTTCTGGAAAACCTTGACCTTCTTGCGCAGGCCAGAACTAGCAGAGCGTTAGCAAACATCCGCATTTGATGCGGCTTGATGGCCGTCAGTGGGCCGGCAGTTGAGGGTCAAGCTGCCCCTGAGCGGTGCAAAGCCTGCCCACAACAGTCCAGCTGGACCATGCACCCAGGAGGTGTGAAGGCGGTGTGCACTTACGTTCCGGGCTTCTGGTCCTGGTAGGGCTTGAACTCGACAGTTCGGACGCTCATAGTGACTGAGTGTATGGTATAGAGAGGGAGAGGGAGAATTGAGAGAGTAGAGGGATGGTTGAGTGAAGGCAGCTTTGTTATGAGCTCTGGTGGGGGGCAGCTATACCTGCCCCACTAATGGAATGACGCTGTCCAAGCGTCAATTGGCGTCCACTAAACCTCCCACGACGGAAGATCCACCGCGCAGCTGCCACTTTGGCTTGAGTCCTTCTAGCCTGGGGCTCTCGGTACGAGCTGGAACGACAATGCTGCAGCAAATTTGCATCTCTAAAGAAAGCCGTCAAATCATCATTTCTTGTTGGACCCGGCTGGGCCTCGCGCCACACCAGTGCACGGCCTCCCCGCGTTCCCCACCGCACAGCTCAGCGCCGTTTTCATCCCAACGAAAGGAAAATCACGCTGTCCGGAACAAGGATCAGCTCAACATTTCCCGATCCTAGTCTGCAGTCGCCTCCGGAGTTAGCTCTGTCTGACTTCTGGGCATCACACTCGCCTGTACTACGCTCAACATGGGAATACCGGGGCTTGCTAGACGCTCAGAACCATATGCCGGCCGACATGCGCCCCAAGAGCTCGAGGGATACCACGCAGTCATAGATGGCCCGTCGCTGGCCTACCATGCCCACAAACTTGCTCTTGTTGCTTCCGCTGGCCAGCCCAAGATACCCTCCTATACCGACATCAACGCCGAGGCCATTCGCTGGTTACAAGCCGTCGAAGCTGTCAACATCAAGGTGTGAGTGGACGCCATTGCCTCTTGTTTAGACGTTCTCCACTCGATTCTATACGCATGTTGGGGTTGTAGGACGAGAACGTGAGTAGATTTGCACACTTTTTTGAGCATGTTCACGCACTTCATCACGCACCTCGTCACATCACTGCGACTCATTTCAACGCTGCTCCTGCTGATCATTCATGCACAGGTCGAACATAGTTTTCGATGGATCTCTTCCCTTGTCAAAGCAGGCGGAGAGAGTTTCGAGGCTGGGACAGAACAATCAGCGAGTACGGCAACTGAGAGCCAACTATCCGACCGATTCATGTCCAATGCCGACCTACCTGGGGTCGATCGCCCATGCTTTTCTTGCGCCATCGTTGAGGGAAGCTTTGGCTGACACCGAGTATTCGTCCTGTACTAGCATCGTAGCTGGGGAAGCAGACGACTGGTGCGCACTACATGCCAAAGCGAATGCGCGTTCAATCGTGTTCACAAGCGACACTGATTTGCTCCTCTACGACTATCCTCCTGAGACATTGATAGTCTTCTTCCAGGATTCCGATGTATCAGCAGGTATGAAGACGTATGCACCAGAACAAATACGCCAAAAGATGCAATTGAAGAGTTTGGTCCAGTTTGCCTTTGCCCTGGTTCAGGAACCAACAAACACACCAGAGGATCTCATACGCAGCGCTCGCAGCCTCGACCTGGAGTCGGGTGCATACATTGAGTTTAATGGGCGCTACACCGGAAGGGCCGTGGTCCCGCAGCTCTCCCAAGACGACTCGTCGTTACCTTTACAACAGATGGACGTGAGAATCTCAGAGTTCGTTTACCAGGCTCTAAAGGAAATCTCTATTCCACTTGTATACTTGCCGTTATTGGTGGAAGACCCCAACCAAGCATCGGCCTGGATCATGGGCCAAGATATCCGCACGATTGCGTACTCCCTTCTTGCATCACACGCCTCGTCAATACACGAGTACAGAAGGAAAGCGCAAGTCGTCGCCGTCCAAGAGCTTAGTCCCTACTCGTCGGCTACTATTCAAACTCCCATCGCAGATCTGGAGCACCACATGGAGGGTGTAGCCAACTGGGCAGCATCGAAGAAGCTTGCCCCACAATCCATCTGGCCTTTTTACGCTCTGAGCGTCGTCCTCGCTGAACTGAACACCCCACCTCCAATCGCCCTTACACTTCGCGTTCTGAATGGCGACTTTGACAGTACCTGGGCGTTCTTCCAGCTGACTGCGCGCATTCAGAGTGTTTTGTATTCTCTGCGCGTTCTCGCTCAGGTATCGAAGATCTGGCTCGCCATCAACAGCGCAGGCGCAAGCAAATCCGCACTTCGTGGTATTGTCTCGAAGCTGGACAAGCATCTCACAGCTTTCCCTACCATCGCAGAGATGTTTATGGTTCCGGGCCAAACGAAGAAGCTGCTGGCCGAGCACGACGAGCTACGCGGTTTGGTGGAGGAGATTTATGTATCGGCAGGCGCCGAGGTATCTGTTGAGCAGGTTTCTAACAAGAAGAAGAAGAGGCAGAGCAGGGAAGCAGAGCGCAAGAAGAGGAGGATGGAGCAGAGGCAGTCAGCAAGGTAGAAGCGAGACGTATCTCTTCTATACGGTGATGGTTTGAGATTGGACTCGCACGGGTGTTGGAGTCAATGTTCACCATGGGGCGAGACAAGAGCTTGGGATGAACTCACTTTGCTCTTGACTTGTTATTTTCACGCTCCTTGGATCTAGTATTGTGAGCCTGCTTTTGTCAAAAAATACCACGAGAGCTCAACCAAATTACAGAACCATCGTTGTAAACACGCTGTGATGGAACAAGACGTTGCCACAGATCAGCTGACACTGGCTGCCTGGTACTTACAGATGCGCTTAAATATCCTACACCCTTCCCTTTAGTTCCTCCTTCACATCATGCCATAATCCCATCATGAACACTACAAAACAGACCACCACGGCCCAAGAAAGCAGCCACGAAATGGCCGACTCCCCCGATCCAACCCAATCTGAAGGCTCATTCTTCCATGCCGTAATGCAGATACTCGAAGCAAACCTGCACAACGCCGCACCCAAAACACCCAGCATTTCACCTCCCACGGACAATCTATCCTCTGGATTCGACATACGCCAAGTCCTCCGCCGTCCCTGCTCGAGCGCGAAAGCAGTAGCGCACTGGTCCGACGAAGACTGGAAGCGCATCGCGCAACTCCGCGACAAATCCTCCTCTCCAGCTACCCTCGTCCGTGTCTACGATAAGAAAAAAGGTTGCATTTTCCACGTGCAGCAGCCATCACTCCCACCAATGCTGCGTCCCACGGACCCAGATCGACACGCCAGCGCAGGTACGTCCATGTCCTCCACTCCCGCACCGGCTCCCGACCCCACGACCCTCGATCTCGACCTCAACCCCGCCATGCACCCAGAGGTGCAAGCGTGCCTAGACCGACTCGTCCCCGAGATCCACCACTTCGCACCGCTCCTCTACGAGCACTGGATGGCAGCGAAACTGTACGCAAGGCAGGACGCTCTCCGCGGACTCGACCAGCCGTTCCGCAAATACGGGTCCCTGTGCGAGTGCTGCAGAACCGTGGTGACGCACTCTGCAATCCTGTACTCGCAAGTCGCCGAGCTGCGTGCGTTTGTGAGGCGTGAGGTCTTCGGGCACCACGCGAGCGTGGGGCGATTGAGAATGTCGGCGTGGGCGGGATGCCATTTTTGTATGCTGCTGGTTTCGTCACTTGGGTGTAGGGACGCGCAGGGTGGTGGTGAGGTGCTCGATGGGCCGTGTTTGGTGACGGTCACGTGGCGGGGGCGTTTGGGCGTGCATGTGCGTGGTCAACGCCTCCGGACGGAGGTGCCTACGTACATCCCGGCTATCCCGTTTGAAGAAGTCGAGCCGACTATCGCGCTTCCTCATACAAACTCCCAGGAGGTTGGGAACCTGGTGAGGAGGTGGCTTACGGACTGCTTGTCTGTGCATATCGAGTGTCTCTCTCAGCCTTGTATGTTGGCGAGCTTCCTTCCTACCAGGTTGGTCAGAGTCGCGGCCTCAGGCGGTGCCGTCACGTCAGCGAAGCTTGTCAATGGTATCAACCTCCCTATGGGCGCGCGGTATCTGACGCTGTCTCATTGCTGGGGCGATGGCAAGTTCGTGGCGCTCGCCAAAGGAACACTGCAGAATTTTCAGTGTGACATTCCTCTGTCCAGACTCACCAAGACCTTCCGCGACGCGCTGCAAGTAACAGTCTGGCTCGGGTATGAGTATATATGGATAGACGCCCTATGTATCCTGCAAGACAGTGACGAAGACTGGAGAGCAGAGTGCGCATCGATGGGCTCGATATATCGCCACTCGACGTGCACGATAGCAGCTCTGGGTGCTCGGGATGGCAACGACGGGTTGTTTTGCAACCGATATGCTCCTGCCGTGACACCCTGTCCGCTCCTCCAAGACGGCTCTCGCAAGATGTACGCCATGGATCCCCAGAGGTACCGCGAGCCGCTACTAGAACGAGCATGGGTCCTGCAAGAACAGTGTCTGTCCGCGCGAACGCTCCGCTTCGGTATGAACTGCGTCTCTTGGATCTGCAAGACGAGAAAGCGCGCAGAGATACCACAGGATATAGACCAATGGCGCTCTCCCAAGAACCCCTTGGCCCTATTCACGCGGCTAACGAGTCAAATCTTCCAACCATTTACTCCACTGAGCGGAGCCGACAAAGATTGGGAGGTCCTGCTTGGATACTTCACGGCGCGCCGCCTCCGAATCCTCAAGGACAAATCCGCCGCGTTCCAAGGGCTCAGCAGTGAAATCGCCAAAGCACGCGGCTGGCATATGATCCATGGTCTTTGGACACACAACTGGACCGAGCAGCTGCTGTGGTTTTCACATCGCCCGAGGACAGACAAGCGCATGCTGGAGTCCGGTGCGCCGTCGTGGAGCTGGCTCACCGTGTCCGATCACACCTATCTAAACATTGGGTCCTGTGAAGTTCGCGATGCGGATATCGCACTGCATCCCGACTCAGACCGCGTTCTCAGCATTAGCGCACGTATGGAGCGCTTCAGTGTTCTAACAGCCCTGCTACAACAAACTGCGGAGAGGTCCCAGCGAGACGTGCATGCTGTACAGCTCAATTGGTACGGGCGAACATTGTGGCATCCCGATGCAGCAGAAGACGTAGATGGGGATGCTTGGGGGATACAGTTGACCAAGTTCGAGTCAGATAGTGGGCCTTTATCGCGTACGTTTGTGTCGTGTGGGTTGGTGGTTGTCCCGGTGGATGCGAGGCAACAGTCCTGGAGGAGAGTGGGAGCGTATCGGTTTAGGATTCACCTAGAAGGGAAGGTTTATGCGGCTGATGATGTGGTGTCGTTTCCTCTCGTGCTGCGTCCATGGTTCAATGGGGAGAAGAGAGAAGTGGAACTGATTTAACGGAATCAGGTAGGTAGGTAAGTGAGTGTGATTGCTTTCCGGGTGCGAGGGAGACTTGAACTATTGACGCATGTCTCTCTTCAAAAGCCCAAGTCTTGCAGCTATGGGTATAGCTCGCCGTTCTAGACTTGTCGGTTCGACTCTGACGCCCTTCGCAACTGTGGACAAAAGTCCATAAGTCCCGGACCCACGGAACACCGCACCAGAAAAACAAAGAATCAGACCCAGGGAGCACCAGCATTTAACCCCCTCTTACAAGAGTCCAGAGCATAAAATGTTTCAGGCGCAGGGTTGAGGTGTGTGGGACGTCGTGTAACACGCAGTCGCACGGCTGACATATTGGGAATGTAGACTTGCTTCTTCTACGAGAGTTTTAGAGGCTGTTGGACTCGAGGCAGAGAAGTAGGATCTCGATAGGCCCGGGTACCCGTCCCTTTATTGATCGATAACAAGATGAATCATGTGTTGATCCACAACCAGGTAAACCATGTGTTGGTCCACAACAAGATGAATCATGAATGGAGGTCGATGAGATTTCAGCGGGTAATTTGAGTCGCCAGTGCAATTGATGTGGACAGATGGATGTGCTAGGTATCCTCGACTGCATAGCATAATTAAGGTTATGTCAAGATACGCTAGGCGACCTTTGATTGACAGACTGGTGTTTATTTGTGCAAGGGCAATTGAGGGTACGTGCTTGTTCGCTAGCCATGACATTGACATGACATGGGATGGCATCGTAGCCAGTGACGTCGCCCTTGGTTGTGTCTCGTGCGGTTATGTCTCTTGCGGTTATGTCTCGTGTGGTTATGCCTGCGGTACAGCTGCTCCCTTGACCTCGGTAAAGGAAAGGATTTTGGCGATTGGCCAGTGGGCGAATTGTGAATTAGGAGGGCCGAAAATAGACGAGCTATCCGGATGTGGTTGGTGATGGGTTACGTATGCGTACGCCCACGGAGCGAGTCCGGTGCTACGAGGCTGGCACTAGGGGACGCTGGGAAAAGTGCCGTCTTTGACAAACGGCGGCTCGTACCTATGTTGGACAACCAAGGTTGAGCTTGCGCTCGCGCTCGTGTGAGATTTGGTTGGGGCTGGTTCGGGTTGGATTGCAGCCATGGCGTGGCGCAGGCAGCGAAGTCGCTCCCCGAGCTCTGGCGTGGAGGGCGTCGACCGGGTACACGGCGACCGCTGGCGCTCGGGTTTCAGAGTGGAAGACCCGCTCGCTGGCCCTAGCGATGGGTCAGGGTCTGTTCACCCAGATTCGAGCCATGGCTAGCAGGGCGGTTTGCGCCACTGACACACGTCAACGGGAAAAAGGCGGCTCCGCATAGCGAGTGCGCATCATTGCGGAGCGTGCGATGGAGCGCTTCTCCACTGCTCGTGAAGATGGTGAGAGGATGGCTATGCCTGTGGCGAGCTCATCCCAAGACGGCGGGCAGAGGCCAAGCTTATCGATAGGTAGCCCCGAGGTGGAAATCAGTCCAGATCTGATCAGCCCAGGGATGACTTCGGACCGTCGAGAGAGCACCGCCAGGATCCCCGACGCCGGTCCGCTGTCGCTGTCGTTGTCGCTGTCGCTGGTGTGGCTGTTGCTGGCGCAGTACAGTGAGGGCTGTAGGTAGTAGTGGGCAGCGGTGCAAAGGCGAGAGAGGCTGCCGGCCTCGTCGATGGCGTGCACACGAGCGGCCGGGCCCCACGGATCGGCGGCGGCCGTCGATATCACCAAGCCCACAGTGGGTATCGATTGCTGGTGGAAGCGGACGAAGGGGGGGCAGCGAGGGGCACGGAGGGGCGTTGAGGAGTGCTCAGGGCGAGAGCAGGGAGCATCCCATTCGCGGCAGCGGCGCGGCGAGCCATGTTAGCGGGTTTCACGCCATGCAGGCACCAGCACCAGCCAGGGAGGATTGTGGATGGTGGCGGCATAAGCGAGCTCTGGGGGGGACTGGGACTGCGCGCCGTCATCAAACATTGTCCTCCTTAAATTCTCTGCTGCATGCTCTCGCTCTCTGTTGCTCACTTTGCGCTGCCGTCGTCTTCTCGAGTGCTGGGCCCTCTGATTCCGTGTTTCCTTATTTCCTTGGTCGCTTCCTTGGCTCGTCGCTTCACCCCGTCCTTGACACGACTCGCCGCCCGCACGCCCAAGTCGTCATAGCTCGGTCCGCTGTATCACCACCTTCACACGCCCTGTCTAGAGTGCTCGACGCACATTCTTCGCCATTGGTCCCTGCTTTCGTTCCCAGTCAACGCCCTCTGGCGCCCTGTTTCACTTTTCCAGTCCGCCTCGCGCCACCGCGCCGACGGCCACGGCAACGCCTGCTAACTCGACTCGACCGGTTCCCATATGACCACCAACGCCCAGCGATCGCCTTCCCACCGGTCCTTCCGACTTTCCTCTGGCCACCACGGCTTCCAGCCACTCAACGCGTCCGGCGACAGCATGGACAACCGAACCACCGACATCCCCCTGCAGACGGTTGTCAGTCACACTCCCTCGCAGTCCCCCACCTCCAAGGAGATGCACTCGGAGAAGGTTGGCATCAATGGACGTCGCCGCCTGGCCAAGATCGACTCCAGGACGGGCGCCCCTGTGCCTGAACGCAGCCGTGGCTCGGAAGAAACGGCCCTCAACCGCATGGGCAGGATATACACCAAGATCCTCGACTTCAGCATCGTCACCCGCTACATGATTTACGTCGCACCCGTCGCCCTCTTGCTGGCAATCCCCATCATCCTCTCGCAAACACGCACAATCACTGGCAGCATCGGCCGCACCGACCAGCGGCGCTTCTGGATCTGGATCGAAATCAGTGCGTCACATAATATCAACATTCATCACATCAACTAACAGTGCAACTAGTCTGGCTGAGTTTCTGGGTCATGAAGATTGTCGCCCATTTCCTCCCCAACATTTTCGAGTTCCTCATCGGTGTCGTTAGCCCTGGCGTGAAGAAATATGCTCTGCTTCTGCGAGCCATCGAGAAGCCTCTGTCGTTTGTCTTCTGGATGATTGTCAACCAGGCCACCTTCCCCGGAGTAAGTTCTATTATACCACCCACAACCACCCTGCTGATCAGTTACAGCTCGTGAAACCCACCTACAAGGTTGACGCCGAGCACCCTGCCCCAGGATGGATCGACAAGATGCAATCTGTGCTTCTGGCCCTGCTCGTCTGCACAGTCATCATCCTTGCTGAGCGCATCTTGATTCAGTTGATCAGTATCAGCTACCACCGCAAGCAGTTTGACGACAAGATCAAAGAGTCGAAGCGCAACATTTACCTGCTGGGTGTGCTGTACGATGCATCACGAGCCCTGTTCCCCGCCTATTGCAACGAGTTCGCCGAAGAGGACTACACGATTCAAGAGACTCTTATCGATCTGCTCCCTGGCAGCAAGAAAGGCACCTCCAAGAAGGGCCGCTCTGGAACTCGCACTCCCCTGCGCCTCGTCCAAGAGGTTGGTCGTGACGTCGGTCGCATCGGAGACAAGGTCACTTCAGTTTTCGGCACAATCGCTTCGGAGATTACTGGAAAGAAGGTGTTCGATCCAAACTCGGCTCATTCCATCGTCCTGACGGCTCTGGAGCGCAACCGTTCCGCCGAGGCTTTGGCCAGGCGTATCTGGATGTCCTTTGTGGTTGAAGGCAAGAACGAACTATACCAAGAGGATTTGGTCGAAGTCATGGGCCCAGGGCGCCAGGAGGAGGCTGAAGAGTGTTTTGATTCTCTTGACCGCGACGGCAACGGCGACATCAGTCTTGAGGAGATGATTCTCACCGTCACCGATTACGCCAGACAGCGCAAATCTATTAACACTAGTATGCATGATGTCGACGCGGCTATCAACGCACTTGACGGTCTGCTGTTCACGATTGTCTTCATCGTCTGCATCTTCGTCTTTGGTAAGTCTGGAAATGATCTTGCAAGGCACAACTCGCTAATCTCCTGTAGTCGCCTTCCTCAGCCCAAGCTTTGTCGGCACCCTCACTACCTCAGCTACTGCTCTGTTGTCGCTGTCCTTCGTCTTCGCTGCCACTGCACAGGAAATTCTCGGTTCCTGCATCTTCCTCTTCGCCAAGCACCCTTACGATATCGGTGACCGTGTCGACATCACCTCCGAGATGTTCACTGTCGAGCACATTGCACTTCTGTACACCGTTTTCAAGCGCGTCACCAACGGAAAGACTGTCCAGATTCCGAACATTGTCCTGAACACTCTCTGGGTTGAGAACATCACGCGAAGCAAGGCCATGAGGGAGCAGGTTTCGGTCTTCTGCGCGTTCGACACTTCGTTTGAGGATATCAACCTGCTGAAGCTGGAGATGCAGAGCTTCCTCAGGGATTCTGCAAACAACCGCGACTTCCATCCCGACACCGACATTGAGGTCGTCAGCATCGCCGAAATGAACAAGCTTGAGCTTCGCGTCGAAATCCGCCACAAGAGCAACTGGTCTAACGAGACACTCCGCGCTTCTCGACGATCCAAGTTCATGTGTGCCTTGGTTGTGGCTCTTCGCAAGGTTCCTATTCTCGGCCCTGGTGGCGGAGACGCGGCATTGGGCTCGCAGGATAAGCCCTCTTGGTCCGTCAGTGTCCCACCCGCTGAGGCTATCGAGGCCTACCAGCAGTACAAAATGAACGCCGACGCTTCCCGCCTGCAGCCTCTCAACAAGCCCGAAGATCCCGCAGACAAGGGCAAGTCGACCAGCACAGACTATCTGGGTGGAGACTATGATGAGAGCCAAGCCATCACCAACCTGACAAACCGTAGACCAGGAGTGGACACCGTTCGCGACGACACGTGGGATGCGCGTGACGATGTTAGCACCATCGGGAGACCCAGCACAGATGCTCGCCCCGACCTTGATGAAGTGCGAGGCCTGCTCCGCAAGGCTAGCTCCCACGGCCGGCGCAAAGGCGGCACCACGCTCTCCCCCTACGTCTCCCGGCAATCCCAAGACTACGCCCGACCGCCGCCGCTTCCCCTCGCCGTGAACCAGCCGTCTCGGACCGGCCGTTTGAGCGCCCAGTATTCTTCACCGCCATCCATGCACCGCACCACGGCCCCCGGATCTCCCAACACCGTCTCCACGGGCCAAATCGAGGAGTACCAGTACGGCAACATTGTCCCACCGCCGCGATCCAACAGCCGACCCCGCGCCCCCATGACTGCTGAAGAACGCGAGCGGGAGCAAGAGGAAGAGGGCCGGTCGGCGTATCCGGTGACGGGCTCATCGGTGAACCCATATAGGTCGCAAAGCCCACCGGCCATGCCACCGAGCCAATTCAAGCGCGAATAGATGTATACACAGCCGGCGCTCTCCAGCAGAGCAGCGATGTGTTCTCTTTTTTTTAAAAAAAAAAAAAAACTATTATCACCACGATTCTCTTCTATCACAGTCTAGGTCAGCAGGGCTCACAGGCGGATGACGCTGAGCTTGGGGAACCAAGCTGAAAGCACTATATAGCATTTGTGCCGAGGGTTCTCAGGGGCACGGGCGTTTTTTTTTGGTTTTTGGAATCATGGCACTGATTTAGAGATGCTACAATGTATAAAATGAAATACTTGAACACACATCACATGAGCAACTCCCATGTATGAACCAGTGTTCGGATTGAGTGACTGACTTATGTAGTCGGATGATGCTCGTCGGTTGATGGGTGTCTTACTCACCTACTTCGGAGCGTTCTGTCGTACCCAGTCGAAGGCATAATGTGGTCAGGGGCGCATTGAGACTTGTGAGACATGCATGCAGTCTAGTCGCAAGGCAGGAAATAACATCAAGTCTAGTATTCAGAGGGGTATATATGTACAGCCGAGACAACGTCTCTACAAGCGACGATGTAGCTTATTGGGCGGCGCCCATCAGAGGGACATACTTGTACAGCTCATCGAACTCTTTCCCGATCCAGCCAACCGTCTTTGCGCCGCGGCCAACGACGCCCAGGCCGCCCGAGAGCCACAGCCCCGCAACAGCCGCAGCAACGGCATTGACGCCGTACCAGCGCCGCTTGCGCGTAAGGTCCCTGTGGTCGTCTTGGAGCGAGACCTGCGCCGGCGTGAGCCCCAGCCACTTTGCGGCGCCCCAGACCGTGTGCCAAGTGCCGACGGCGATGAGGGCGGAGAAGCCAGCGAAGGAGAGGACAGGGTGCGCAGCGAAGCCATGCGCAATGTACGACAGGCTGATGAGCGAGTTGTCGCCGTGCAGGTACAGCGGCAGCAGGCGCGTGGTCCAGACGTGGAAGGCGGCGAGTGGAACGAGTGCGTAGCCCAGCGCGCTCGTCCCGCTGAGGGCCGGCCACGGAATCGAGCGCTTGTCCAGGCGCGTTTCGGCGCCGTACCGCTTCAGGGCTTGGCGCCGGCGGTACAGGCGCAGGGCGATGCCTGAGGCGACGTGGGCGACGAGCGGGATGCCGACGAGCAGCGGCTCCGTGATGGTTGATTGGTAGTACGGCCGCGTGAGGAGGAGGTAGCGGTTGCTTTCTGCGACGGAGCGTGTGGCCAGGGGGATCAGCGCTGTGTTTGCGACGTGGAAGGCGGAGAAGACGGCGAAGGCGTACGACGAGTACTTTTGGATGCGGGTCACTGCGTCGTTGGTCAGCGGGTGGGGCAGAGGGTGAGGGAGGGAGGTGCAGCACTCACAGTACCACGCAGCGCCGTGGTTGCCCAGGCCCAATGTGTTTGTGCGGCGGATGCCCTCGTGCTCGCGGTCCGGGGAGCGGTCGCCCGCGGCGGCGGCGAAGTAGCTGTCCTTGTACTCTGTGGGCGTGTCTTGAACGGGTGAGGGCTCGACTTCCATGAGGCTCACGGCGCCCGAATCGTCGGCCTCGGCGGGCAGCGGGGGCAGGTCCTTGTCCGTCATGGTTGTGTGTCGTCGTCGTGTCGGGCCCAAGTTTGCTGATGAAGGGAATCCGCATGACGCTGATTCGATGCGAGTGAGCGCCGCGTCTGTGCTCTCTGCCGCCCCAGACGCGAGAGACGCGCCTCAACTCAACACCATCTACTCTTACTTACGGTATACACCCGCCACGCTGCTGCCCACACATCCTCCCCCACCATGCCACCAGTAAGCCCCTACCCCAACATTCATCGCTCCTTTTAATCCCTGCAGCGCAACAACCCCGTCCCCAACGCCGTGCGCCTCTTCAACTGCACCATCTGCGACAAAGGCTACCCGCGCCAAGTCGACTATGAGAACCACCTGCGCTCCTACGACCACAACCACCGCCAGCGCCTGGCCGACATGAAGAAGCTGACCGCCAGCAACGACCCGGAAAGCAACAAGCCCAAGGCCGGCCTCGACATGCGCAGCATCAACATCGACGACGCCAACAAGAAGCCCGGCGTCGGCAGCCGCTTCACCAAAATTGGAGGCACCGCCCCCGCGGGGAGCAGGTTCAAGAAGGTCGGGACGGCGGTAGGGGCGGCTCCCAAGGCAGTTGACGAGAAAGACGACAAGAGCAAGGTCGAGGCGGTAGTGATGAAGGAGGCGCCTCGCCCAGCTGTGGCCGAGGTGGCTGCGGTGCCGGTGGAGGCTAGCAAGGACGATGACGTGATTATGGAAGATGTGGAAGAGGAGGAGCAGATTACGTGGGAAGAATACGACTTCACGAAGCCAACTGGTTGTAGTCACGCAAACTGCCCTGGCTGCAAGACCGACGGCATCTGGAGCGGAGGCTGGGTCGATGTTGGCTCCGTTTGAGGCTTTACGTGTTGGACCGAAGCCGTTCATGGGCTAATTCCACGCGGTATTGTGATGGGGCCACGACATCCCGCTCCATGCATGCTTGGACTGTTGGGTCAGTCGCCAAGAGCGGCGCAGTGTTTGTAAGTTGCCTCCAGAAATACCACTTCCTCGCGCTCCCAAGCCAAGGCTCTAGTATTCCGCTATGCTATGGCACCTCACATCTCCTGCGTCAGCATTGCTGACTTGCTACGGCTAGTTTGCGCGTTTCGCCTTAGCATACCAGTTCCCGCGCTGTCAGGATTACCGAGTTGCAATATCCCGCACAGAACAGACCTCCACAGTCCACTTTAGTCCGCAAGCGTGGGAAATACCAGCGCATGGCAAGACACATCTTCGAGGCTGACTATCCAGCGTCATCAAGCCAAGGAAGTCTAGACTGTTCACGGCCGAGTGACGGCGTAGAACGTACCCACGCGCGCCCGCAACAAGGGTACCACAGACATGACAAACATGTAGCTATTTCGGAAAGCTGCGCGCCTTCAACGGTGCCTGCAGATGTTTCGACGGGAGCGACTTGTTTTCTTCGGCTGCTGACGATCCGGGGTAGCCGCCGCCGGCATGTAGTCATGATTGGCTCCCTACGCACGCAGAGGCGCAGCCTTGTAAGCATGCCAAGAGCTCATTGTTGGTACTCCATGCTCAGCCCTTGCTGTGGGGGCTTTGTGATGGAAGAGCAACTTCCGATCTAATTTTTGAGAAGACCGAGGTGAGGTCGCTGCGGCGGTGGGAGCGATGAATATAAAAGATCAGGGAGTCGCTCGAGGTATTGTTCATCTCACCAGCACAGCTCAGCTACAACATCTACAACATCTTACTCGCTTTTTTCTCTTTCCCTTTCCGCTTTTAGTATCTCTTCTACTTCCTTGGAATATACATAAAGTCGACACAAATCCTCAATATGTTTTACTCAAGCATCCTACTCTCTGCATTTGCGGCTACCACCGCCCTCGCGGTCCCTACTCGTCCTGACAACTCCATTCGAGTCCAGCTTTCAGGGCCTGGAGAACTTGCTATTCAAACCGCCTTCGAAGAGGGGTGGCGTGTGGAGAAGCGCCCTGTCGGCGGCCGTGGTCCTTTCAACACCGTCAGCCTCGAAGTTGGCAAAGGCGTCCGCCAGCAAGGACTCCGCTGCCAGGTCCGCGATGAAAAGGACCAGCCCATCGTTGTCTTGCGCAACGGCAACCGCGACACGACCTTTGCCGACGGCGACGCCGGTGAGTGGACGTTCGAGGCTGGCGACAAGGACGTCCTGGCCATCATCTGCGACCCAGCATTCGTAAAGGCCGCTACTCCGCCCGCCGCCAACTCTACCGCACCCGTCTCCATCCGCGTGCAGCTCTCAGGCCTCAACGAGCTCGCCACACAGATGGCCTTTGACAAGTCCGGCCTCGAGCGCGAAGTCAAGCCCGCCAACATCGGCGACATTCAGACGGTAGAGCTCCTCCTCGACGCCGCAGCGCCCAAGCAAGACCTCCGCTGCCAGATCCTCGACAAGGACAGGAATCCCATCACCATCAAGCGTGGCCAGAACATTGACACGACCTTTGCCGACGGCGACGCAGGCAAATGGACACTCATCGATGCCGCCGGCGCGCCCCTCGTCGCCTTCGTCAGCGACATCATTTGCGACCCGACCTTTGTCAAAGCCGCCGAATCCCCACTTGCCCGTCGCGGCGCCGTCCCCTCTGTGCGCGTGCAACTCTCTGGCCTGAACGAACTCGCCGTGCAGCGCACTTTCGCGCAAGGCGGCCTGGAGCGCGAAGTCCAGCCCGGCCTCGCAGAGAAGCTCAACAGCGTGTCGCTTACTCTCGGCGTGACAGTGAACCAGGCGCTGCGCTGCATGGTACTCGACAGGGCGGGCAATCCGATTACGGTCCAGCGGGGCGCGAACGTTGATACGACGTTTGGCGATGGCGGCAAGGGCGCGTGGAGGTTCATCAACAAGAGTGGAAAGCAGGTTGTTGCTGAGGTTAGCAAGGTTATTTGCGATCCATCTTTCAAGAAGGCTGCTTGATTTTGGGAGGTGATAGGGGTGCGGGTGGGTTAGATGGGTGGCTTGTTTCTTTGAGCGTGATTTAATGTTTTGTCACACTCCTTTTTATAGAGCGCGGGTTAGAATACCTAATGCATCACTCTTTTGCTGAGAACTCCCCTTTTCATGTAGACTGCCAGTGATAATAAAAAGATTCAAATGAGCCTGGCATGTTTGGTTGGCTCGAAGGAGAACAATGCGATGATTTAAGCCACGGTGCATGTTTTTTATCGCCGTTGTGCAACACACGTACTATCAAAACAGGATAATTCAGGATAAAGGGTCAACACACAGTGTGGTGGTCCCACCAAAATGAATCAAGACCACAGGGTCAATACGTAAAGTAAAGCTTCTGTTTAGCATATTGCCTCGGGGTATGGGTAGTTGCCCTCAGGCACTAGCATCATTTACCACCACTCACGTATAGTCGCTTTCCATCACCTTATTCTTACCGCCTCCAACACGTAAATATCCTATTCCTCTACAGTCACTATCAAGCACCTGCAAAGCAATCGGGTGCCAAGAGCTGTGTGTCACTGCGGGTGTCAGCTCCAACGTTACATTGCGGTCTCGCACGACGAATCTCCTCCTCCTATCGACCCGACCACCTGGCCACCAATCCCACGGCCGTATACCGCCACCACCACCTACACCTGCACAAGTGATGGAACCCGCCCACATAGCGACGCACACTATACTGCCCGCCTTCTCAGTCATGCGCATTCACGTACCCACACGGCGTGGTTGGTGGTACGCAGTTATCTGCTCCCCGCGCCGCGAATCGGGTGTCGGCCAACACCAACGCCTGCGACTGTGGAGCGTGGGTTCACGATGTGGTTTTTATGCGTCGAATGCTCGAGTACGCCCACCAATCAGTGTGCATGCCACCATCGAACCGACGAATAAACCGGGGTCCGTCGCAGCGCTGCCAGGGACGCCAGAACACCCGGACGAAGTTCCACATGACGGCGTTGCGGGGTACCACGGTGCACGCCGTCGCTACCTGCATGCGGAACGATGTAGCCTCCCAAGACATGGACGGCGAGCATACAAATATCAACGTCGCCCCGTTGCGGGGGATTGCGTCTGCTGTTGAGATTCTGTGTGGCGGCCGAATTCGCTGCAAGTCACGCCTGGTATGTCGACTGCCATCGAGCTGGAGAGGGAGACTAAAGATGGGGGCCTGGCTGGGAGCGGTAGTAGGGATGTCGAGCAGAATGAAACTGCGCCGCAGGAGAGGTCGCGTGTTGGGCAGCTGTCGGCGGAAGAGTTGGTGATTGAGAAAAAGCTGCTTAGGAAGATCGATATGAGGATTATGCCAGTGGTGATTACCATCTATCTGATGAATTACATCGATAGGTATTTCTATCTATCGTCACTTTGTTTGCGGTCCAAACACTGACCGGCTCAGGAACAACTACGCTGCAGCTCGCCTCCAAGGCCTGGAAGCAGACTTGGGTCTCACCGAGGCACAATACCAGACTGGTCTCTCCATCTTGTTTGTCGGTATGTCGCAGCCATCATCCACTTGGTAAGACAAAACTTACGCAAAAAGGATACATCCTCGCACAGGTCCCGTCGAATATCCTGCTGAACTACATGGGCCGCCCGTCACTGTACCTGGGCGTCGCTACGGTCTGCTGGGGCCTAGTATCGACACTGACCTCGCAAGTGCGGGACTACAAAGGCATCGTCGTGGCCCGCTTCTTCCTCGGAATCGTTGAAGCCCCGTTCTTCCCCGGCGCGCTGTTCTACCTGTCCAAATGGTACACGAAGGAAGAGATGGCGAAGCGCAACGCAATCTTCTTCGCCGGCTCCCTCGTCTCGGGCGCGTTTGGGAGCCTCATCGCAGCAGGCATCCTCAGTGGATTGGCTGGAAGCCTGGGTTTAGCTGCGTGGCAGTGGTACGCATACAGCTGATTGCGAATGCGATGTACCCCCAATTGACGCGCTCCAGGCTGTACATCATCGAAGGCGCCATCACAATGGCTGTGGGTATCAGCGCGATCCTAATCCTGCCCGACTTCCCCGACACATGGAAAGGGCTCACACCAGAGATGCAGCGCGTAGCGACACGGCGCCTCGCGCTCGACGCCGGCGAAGCCGACACGGACGAAGCCGGCGGCATGAGCCAGCTCAAGGGCCTCAAGCTCGCCTTCACCGACCCCAAAACGTACGTGCTCGCCCTCGCCTACATGGGCATGGTGGGCGCAGCGGGGTTCCAAAACTTCTTCCCGACGCTGACGGCGTCGCTGGGCTACTCGCGCATCATCTCGCTGCTGCTCGTCGCGCCGCCGTACGTCTTCATGGTCTTCTACTCGTACGCGCACTGCTACCTGTCTGACCACCTCGCGCACCGCTTCTGGTTCCTCGTTTACCCCGTTTTCGTCTCGATCCTGGGCTTCCTCATCTTCATGTTCACCGACGCGTTTGGGCCCCGCTACTTCTCTCTCTTCCTAATGAACTTTGTCTTCTGCCAAAACGGCACAATCTACGCCTGGATCAGCAGCGCCATCCCGCGCCCGCCCGCCAAGCGCGCTGCGGCGCTGGCGTTCATCAATTCCGTCGGCAACTCGGCGTCGGTGTGGACGCCGTTTACGTACTTCCCGTCGTCGAAGCCGCACTATCGGCCGGCGCTGGGCGTGTGCATCGGGCTGGAGCTGATTGCGCTGGTCAGTTTTGTGGCCATGCGGGTTCAGCTGCAGCGTCAGAATAGGCAGCTCGAGCGAATGGAGAACGTGGATGCCGAGTTGACGGAGAAGGATATGAGGAAGCTGCGCAGGACGGCGGAGGTCGAGGGGATCGATGTCGGGGCCGCGAGGGCGCTGCAGAGAGGGTATCGGTATATGATATAGGGGGGTAGGAGGGTTGTAGGGTAGGCTGTCGGATCGGTAGACGGGTGTTCTGGATATGGAAAGCAGATGCTTTCATGTGAGCCGTCGCCGTGAGCCGGCTCGGGTCTGGGATATAATCTCTCTCTCCCAGTCCTTCCGACAACGCTTGGGATCGTACACCCCTGAACTCGTAGCATACAGACCAGCGTCAATACTCGAAGAAACGATCGCTTTATTGGGGAATCTTGCAGAGTACCTATTCTAATCCAATCCAATCCAACCAATCCTATCCCATCCAACCAATCGCCAGAGTAAAAAGACAAACCGACCAAAAAACAGATAAAAAAAACCGTAGACAGTACAATACAGGTATCGATATATGCAGCCTTTAGCCCCCAACTGATCCGACCCGATCCGATCCGATCTGATATAAAAAAAAACAGAAAATCCACAAACAAAATATACCAACTTTTTCCAGCTCGAGATGTGCGTGGGTTGGCCAGTCGATCAAGGCCTCAAACACGGGCACAGAGAAAAAAAAAAGGGATGCGGCGAAAAGCGAAGAAAAGTCCCTCATATCAGCGACCCTGGCCCTGCGGATTGTACGCCGAATACAACGGCGGCGGGGCAAACTGTGCGTCGTACGAGCGCGGTCTCGCCCCCGCTCCGGCTCCGGCTTGCGCGTGGACCTGCGCCTCAAAGTCGCGCGGATTATACTCGTACTTGACGCTCTGCGGATTCCGCCAGCTCTCGCGGCGGACGCGCTCGCCGTGCTCCTCGCGCGTCTCCTCCATGGTGGGCAGCTCGGCCGCGAAGCCCGAGGCGTGTTTCTGGTCAAGCCCCGGCGAGCGCATGCCGTCCGACGGCGTGTATGAGCTGGGGCGGGACGACACCGAGCTCGCGTAGTCTGCGGACGCTTGCGACCAGCGCGGGTCGGGGGCGTGCGGGGAGGGCGCGGAGGAGGAGGTCGGGCGGGTTGCGTCGCTGGTTGAAGGGGTGGAGGTGGCGTGGAGCAGGCCGGGGGACGCGGGTGGCGGGTGGTGGTAGTAGTCGCCGGGGAGTTCCATTACGATGTTGTTCTGGCCGAGGTGGTGGTTTGGCGGGATGTAGTTGTGTTGGGGGTGGGCTGGGTGCTGGTAGTTTGGTTGTTTGGGGGAGCGGGTTGGGGACATGGGGAGGGTGTAGGGCTGGAGGGGAGCGTTGTTTTGGCTGGGATTGCGGCCGTGGCTTTGGTGGAGACCGGGAGACGTCGGTATGGTGCTGGATCTGTCGGCTGGGTTGTGCGTCACCAACTTGCCTCCATTCATCATTCCTTGCAGAACACCGGCGTCGAGCAGCTCGGCCTTTTTGATCAGCCGGTCCACGAGCGTCTTGGACGCTGCTTTGTTTTCTTTCTTGACAAAGTTGACCATGGTCATGTTGCACTTGATTTCAATGTCTTCGCGCAGGTACAGCCCGTCTGGGGGTGCGCCGATGCCCAGCTCGCGCGGCTCAATGGGCTCGCCGGGCTGGTTGCCGCAGATCTGCCATTTGTTGCGCAGGTCCACGCCCGCAGGCGCATAGACGTGGGTTTGGAGCCCCCAGGGCATGTCGTGGAAGCATCCCTTGAACTTGATGGAGCCGCTGCCCATTTTGCCGATTCCAGGAATATACTGGATGCGCTGGGAGATCTCGTACCAGGTGGCGTAGAACTCGTCCGAGGGGGCGTCGCGGGGAGCCTTGATGCCCTCATATCCCGTGACGAGGGGACTTAGCTCGATGACTTCGCCATGGCTCTGGAGAATGTCGATGGCCAGCTGGCGGGGGATGTGTGCGGGGATGGGGGTGATGTTTGTGTAGTTTATCTTTTTGCGCATCATGTTGACGGCGGTGATGGAGTGGTGGGGAAAGAGTGGCGGCGGGGTGGGCAGTAGTAATAGGAATGCTGACAACGGGCGTGCTACCTCAACCCTGCGCGCATTGTTAGCCATGTAAATCTCACACCCTGATCAGCGGGCAGCCGACACACGTCACGCACGTGGCAGACGACATGCATGGGCATGGCACGGCCGGGCGTGCGGCGTCGACTTACGGTGAGATTTGCGGCGTCGACGTCTGCAGCCTGGCAGAAGAGCGGAATTAAATTATAGATAGACGTGTGTAGGGCGACGTTGGTTGTAGGTGTCATGGAGGAGGCGAGGCGACGCGGCCGCTTTTGCTATCTTGGGGTCAACGTCAGTCAGCACTCAGCGCGCTGAGAACTGCCACTCACTCAGCACTATGACTATGCATCTCCCGCCCGGGGTTGCTGGAGATGATATGCTGGCCACGACTCGCTCGCCCAGCTGTCGGAGCAGCGCTGCCCGCGTATTTGTTTTTATTTCAGCGAAGCCTCCGCCGTGGAACGCTGTCCGCAACGTCGTTTGTGGGCGCTCCCCCCCCGGAACGCTGTCGTCCCGGCACAAGCCCCCTCGTGCTACTCTCCACCACAACTGGCTGCGCACGCGGCTGTGGCCTGGGCTGAGCTGGCCCTCCAAGCCGGCTGCCGGCCTGCCGCTGTGCACCGCTCGACTTCATCGGCCAAATTCATGTCGTCACAACGCCAAGTACGCCCGCCGCCCCCGGTTCGTGCCTCAGGCCCCCGGGCTCTGCATCCCTCATGTTTCGCTCTATCCTTCTAGAAACATGCCCTGGTACAAAATCTAACGCCAAGCCAATTGGACAGCCGCAATCCCCTCGCTTTGCTTCACCTGCTAATGTCGATGGACCTTCTCAAATCTCGACAACGTGCAGCACTCTCCTGGCGTCCTTGCGAACCTCTACCCACCCGTCACTCTCGACTCGAACAATCTTGCCGTCGACGCAGACCCTGCGCCACCGCCCATCTTCTTCCAGGTCCTGGAAATCAATCCTCAAGCCGTCAATAGCCTCGTACTGTATTGCTGTTTCGTCGACGTGTTTGCCGCCCTGGTAGGCTAGGCCCATGAGCCGCATGGCTTCATCGCCGTTGGTGGGTCCAAAGTAAATGATATGCATGGTTCCATCCAGTGGTTTGGACCCTGGAGAGATGCAAAACGGCTCTTCGAGATGCGACACCATGGGCACGAGCACGTACATGTGCTCCTTTGACGCCAACGCCTCCCACTCTCCACCCTTGAGCAGAGACACGTGCGCTTTGTAAGGGTGCGGAAGGGAGCCGTCGGCAGGATATAGGGCTTCCTTGGCGGCCATCTTGAACCTCTCCACTCCAAACTTTCGGTACTCTGCAGTATCGCTGTCGGCGACAAGAGAGGCATGCATGCCCCAGCTGCACACAACAGCGCCGTGAAGAGTGGCATGACCGGTTCCTGCGTCAATGGGAAGCTCTTCCTCGCCACGGGCTTCGTCGACGAGAAGGCGGGCACCTGGCGAGAACGACGCAGTGAACATGGGCAACGGACGGGACTGAGACGATGCCAGCGCTGCGAGGCCCCATGTGTTGTCCTTTCCCACGTTGATGGAGTGGTAGAGTGCGTTCGCTGTGCCGAGGGGGAGGAGCACAACCTGGGGTGCAACGTAGGCAGCAGACGTGGGGTGAGACGAGAGGCCATTGACAAGATCCACTATACCGCCGTCTCCAGAGAACACCATGATGCGCAGCTGAGTGCCCTGGTTTGCCTTGGAGAAGAAGACATTTGTCGCGAGCTCCAAGACACTGTCTGCCGACTGCGTCGTGTGGATGTGGAAAGCTTGGTGGTTCTGCGGGTACAGGGCCGCCAGTAGTGGCTGCACACACTGGCTGAAGAAGTCGCCTGCCTTTCGGTGGCCAGAGCCCGTAGAGATGACGACGTGGGTTTCCTGACTCTTGGGGGACAGCAAAGGGGAGTCGGTCAGTCGCTTGTCGATTCTGGCCAGCCGCGGTGGGTTGGCTGCATCCGGGCTCACGTCGAGGACGGCCGTGACTTGGAAAGTGCCGTCAGGCCCCGGCAGCGTGATAGAGACTTGGGTGACGGCCGGGCTGCTCTTGTTGGCATCGAGGGCTGGTTCTTGTGGGTCGGCCATGATTGAGTTGCGGTTCAGTTCAGGGTCTGCGGGTGTCTGTTCGTATGTGGGGCGTGGATCGAGGGGTTGTGAGGTCCGTGGGGGGTTGAAGATGTTGACGTGAATTAATCAGCCGCGCCTGCTCTGCGGCTATCTAGATGGACAGCCTGGCCATGTCGCTCCCTGGAGCATCTATCGTCTATTGCGCCATCTGCAGTGACCCGTTCACGTCCAACGATAACAAGCGCGGCTCGCACGATAATAATGTTTATTGCTGCGCGGCCGCTATGGCCAGCCACAGGAACCAGGCCCACCTGTCAACCCGATCTGCTGGCCGCTGATCAAGACGCTGTGCAGTCTTCGGGGCAAGTGGCTGTAGGCGCAACAACAAGACTATTCAGTAATGGACAGCACTTAACAGCACGCACATCTGTATATTGAATACCTACTCCAGCTGCAAGCAACCATTCCAAGCTCAAGAGATTGCTCCGACCGGTCAAGCGCGTCCAGTCCCGTCAGCACCACCGACCGGCCGGGTTACGTCAGATTACGGCTACCTAACGCTACACAGCTCGTTCAGCGCTCAGCCGCGCCCTCTCCACGACACGGCTAGATTCAATCGGCGCTGCGACTGTCTGAGGCTGCGGCATCCCACAGTTCCCTCCCTCCGCTTCCTCCCTCCACTCCTGCGCTGCAACACGTCGCATCACTGGTAGGCACAACACCCACAGCTTCCGTGCCGCACCACACCCACTCATCCCGCTGCCCAAACGCATGCGCACGACCACGGCCACAGCCTATCCTCCCCCCAACACACCGGCACAATGAACGGCGGCGTCGTCTTCCTCATCATCCTGATCCTGGCCATTGTCTTTGGCTATGGCGGTTGGTACGCCTATGCGCGATGGAACGCCAACAAGAACGGCCTGCCACCGCCCAGCATGAACCCAATCGCCGCCTTCAAGGCCTCTCGCGGCGGCTCGCCCGACTACCCCGGCCCCGGCCCCGCGTCTGGCGGTATCAGAGGCTTCATCGACACGCAGATGCGCAGGTTCAAGAACAGAAATAACCGCTCTGCCGCCGGTGCCTACGAGGAGAGCAGCTACACCACAGGGGGTGGTGCGGCGGCGCGCGGCCGAGGCGCAGGGAGCCGCCTGGACCCCGACGAAGCATGGAGCGCGCGCGTAGGCGACGAAGCCTACTACGAGGAGCAAGAGCTGGGCCTGCACGAGCCCGCCCGCACCACCAACCCCTACGCGCCCACGAGCTACAACGCCGAGTACCAAAACCAGAGCCAGTACCCGCACCAGCACCAGCAGCCCGAGCCTCCGCGCGGCCGCAGCCGCACCCGCGAGTACGACGACGACATGCACGACGACCGCGGCGCCCGCCTGAATCCCTTTGATGACGACAACGCGACCAGCCTGCGCGGCGTCAGTCCCCGGCCCCTCGACTACTCGTCCCAGGACACGAGCTACCACGGCGGCGCAACCGTTCAGATGCCGCAGGTGCCGCAGATCAAGACGCACAAGAAGGCAGGGGGTGGTGACAGTGCTGAAAATAGCCCGACCGAGAGCCGCAGGAGCGTCTTCCGCGAAGCCATATGAGGTGAATTGCACATAGAGAGAGAGAAGGGAGAGGTTGGGGACGGCGAGCGATGCAGGCGGTTAGGCATCTTGATGTAACGACATTTTTGCGGGTACAGGCGAGTTTGGTGTTTGTGGATTGTCTGAGGGCTATATACCTACCTACTTTTCTCTGAATCACGTCAATAAAAGCACTCGCACATTTCAGCCATTTGTCGGTGTGCTGCACGCATGCACGCAAGCAGGCAGGCAGGCAGGCAGGCAGGCACCGCACCGTCCCAACTGCACACGTATGGAAAGCATCCCCTTCCACTCCCGCACCAAAGCCCTTACTGGCACCCTACGCCCGCATCTACCTCCCCTCCCTCCCTCCCCTCCCCTCCCTCCCTCCCTCCCCTCCTCTCTCTCC